>JASFYC010000527.1:1200000-1502643 GCA_030412335.1 Botrylloides violaceus | reverse complement strand
AAATACTTCACATATTTAAAAGCACCTTTACCTTTAATAAAATGAATTTCTTTTCCAATGTAAAAAATCACGGGCATAAAGATTGGTACATACCTGCTACCAATTTTATCAAAATAATTGACGCAACGAAGAAATACAGTAATTTAATAGAAAACATCTGAAAAAGTAGACAGACATGCTGATGTAAGATACTCGAAATCACCAAGAATTCTACACAACACTGTTTCTCTTTTACAATTTCGCCTGTTATATTCGCTCACAAGTCACAAGCGACTATAATACGTGACTCAGATTGGTTTAGTTCCTGTTGTATGTAGCTTACCATAAGCGTAGGTGAAAGTTTATATATCTTGGTAGATTAAAAATTTTATGGCGTACATGAAAATGAATCTCTTTATTTCTCAATGGCTAATGCGGTATTGTCGCAACCTAACGAATATTTTTACCCCTGACACTTATCATCCCATTCACTCTGTGGTGTTGGATTCTGCAGTCTATTCACCCCTTTTTGTATGACGAATAAAAAGCATATCGAAGCTTACAGGATGAGCAAGAAAACAATAAATGGAGGGAATTTGTTGGGACACGTTATTCGCGTTATGATTATAAATTGTAAATGGTATGATCACTTCGCTTTTGCCAGAGAGTTCAGTTCCTCTCCAAATAATGAGAATCAGATAAGCAAAATATTTGCAAGGTGCCGCCTACCTGCGATGTGGCATAATGTAATCGGCTATCTCTTTGATAGACATATATTATTTATTGGCCTAGAGACTCATTTCGACTGTCAGGCAGGCTTGTTACTTCAGCGATTTGTTGGGCTAAAAGCACCGTCAACCTTCATCGGTAAATTGAAATTGAAGTAGCCTATATACAGGTCCTTATCATCGGCTATATATAGGCCTAAACAGTTTGTAAACATTTGTGGTGCATAGGCCTATATATACGACTATATGAGCATGCATTGCTAAGAGGATAATATCGTAGTTGACATCACAGTATCCCTATCATTGTACAAGGGCTGAGGTCTGCAGGACTGTGAAATTTCAAAGTACGAAAATGAGTTGCCCCGAGGTGCTACTTCTAGGGGATCGCACGTAAGGCTTGATGATAACTCCGCGTAAAATCGGACTTGGGTGCAATAACCCGTAGGTTTTTAAGCCGTAATATTGTGCCAATTACCTGTTGCAAAAATCTATCACCTATTTAACCCACTTGAATACACTTTGACATTGCTGCAGGCGATCACCAAAGGTCGACCATCATAAAAGGAACGTCGCCAAATCCTGTTCAGGGCCATAATTCTTGGAACGATTAGCCATTAGTAAGTCACTCAATCATTAGTGAATGAGAGAAGATGAAATGTATGGACTTGTATATAAGGAAACGTGTGGCAGTGGAAAATCATCCGCTCGACCTGTCATCAACCTTGCAATTACAGGCGTACTTTAGTTCATAGCCAAATCAGGTAAGGTAGACCCGTTATCTCGCCGGGGACCTATCACCGGTTAATCATATATTTTACTATCTCTTATTTCAGGAATATGAAACTGTTCGCGATTGTCGCCCTTGCTTTGGTGGGCTTCTCGGGAGCACAAGTCATTCTTCACGACTCCGCAATACAATGGCCTGAAAACATCGATACTTCGGCCGGCGCTCTTTTTGGACTGTCCTATGAAAGTCTTGGGAATGGAAGTTGCATAGTCCAATTACCAGAAATGGCCAATCTATTTCACGTAAGTCGAAATACGTCGTCTGAACAGATCTTTGCTATTCAAATTGCATACTTTTATTTCTTTCCGCAGGTCGTTAACGGATTCATAGTCCCTGATGATAGCTCTCCTGTTGAAGGGTTGTACAAGATCAGTGCCCCGATGCATTGGAACTTTGCTAATCAAACTTTCAGAGTATTGTTGATCTTTGCACGGAGATCAATCTTCAATCTCACTGACATCGAATTCACGTGCGATCCAACAGACGTAGCAGAGAGTAAGTAGGCCTACGCCGTCGTCAAGCATAGTTAGCTACCGTGTTCAAATCAAATTGTGCAGACTCCGAGGCTTAAAATTACTTGGATTTACTATGACTGTATTTTAATTGCAATTGGAAGCGTATCACATCTTTTCGATAGTTGTGGTAATTACGTTAAGGATGATGCATCGTTAATTACTTGAAGACATGAAAAGTGCTTGCGTTACTAATGTTATGACATCATTTATTGACAGTTAACGTCTATTCATTTCCACAAAACAATCTGATGGGAGAAGCTAGTTCCACAGTTTGCTTCAGGCCAGCTTTTCATCAAGGAGATGTACTGACAATCACGTTACCTGTTCCAGTCAGAAGATTCAACGTGAGACAACGTTCTAATGTTTCGCTACAAACACCCATAAATAGCTATTGAAATTGCTATGCAGTTTATGATCGTTGGTCAAGTGCGAACGCGATGCGAATATTTCTGCCGTTGCAATATTGATCCCTGAGCCGAAGACGACCTCGTTGAAATAGTGAAATCGGGAAGTTTTGGGATTGCAATTTAAATGAATCTTCTTCTCCCTTTAGATCTCCCATCATTAGGCCTATTTGGTGGCCAGAGTGGAACTCCATCTGAATAGGGCACTTGGCTGCGGTTTCCAGTGCGGATGACATGCATGCCGCAGCGCGGGGCAAACTGCTTGGGAGCGGTCGTGGCAGGGGAATTTCCCTCTGTACAACAAATTGAATATTTAGGAAAAGCGAGGCACAACAAGAGATTTTGGAGAAGTCCCTGCCCGTCTAGCTCAGCGTTTCCGGCGACTCGATGATCATTGATTACGGTTACGAGGCTGAATCGTAGCCGACACAACACGCAGCACATTACGTTCAACACATATCTCTTATCGATTCAGATCACTACTGGGGATTCAGAATTGGAAGTTACGAACGAGGGCAATATGATTTACACCGTCACAGGATTCAAAGCGCCTTTCAGCAACAACCATAATACAGAGGTACAATGGAATATCATTTCTATTTCAATTTTACGGTATGGTTACAATTCGTAAAAGTGGCCGAAGCGATGTCTAAATTCGCGCCAAGTACTTTATATGTACTGCTTGAAATTAGAAGTAGCCCATCATATCAGTCTACTAGCAAAAGTACATGAGATAATAAAGTTTTTACAATGCTAGCTAATAGGTCGACCGTAATTCCGAATCTTATTAGAGGCTGTGGCTATCAGTGAGACGGCTTGAGAAATTCAAAGTTAAATCACTAGTCAAAAACACTCCATTCGACCGGGCGCCATTACATATGCCCATTATTCATTATGACGCACAACATGGTGGGGCAAAAGTAGAGGCCGTGCCACTCCGCGGGTAATATTTCATTAGGTATTTTGTAAATGATGATGATAGTATGACGTCATATATGCGCCGGTATATCGGTCGAAAATATGTGACGTCAAAGTGTCCCCTCTGAAATCAAAAGCGGATTGTGGGCCAATGGATTCACTGAAGCTAAATCTGACCCATCTGCAAGAGCAGAAATCTACTTTGTTACTGATTTGCACATTACGGGTATGTTTCATTTTTTTAGATTTCATTCAGCCTTGAATACAACGATATTGAAGGCGTTAATAACTGGTTTTCTGCCGGAGACATCACAGTCCGCGTCGATCGGGCACCTACTCCAAGAGCACTGATAAACTAAGATTTTCATCTTCAGTAGGTTTACAAGAGTCTAATTTATTCATGAAATAGTGCGACAAATTGACTCAACGGCTGCCTCAAATTAGAACTTTTCAATTATATGAATGTATATGCGAGATCTGAGATGGTATAGCCAAGCCAACTGTAGCATGGACTTATCTTTCGTGCGCATTGTTTCATAACGTCACTTTATTTATTTTGGTTGTTTTTGCATTTTCAGTACGTGATGTAGAAAGATTCATTGATGTATTAGTCTTATCAAATAAATATTTTATCAGCATATATATATAAATATTTCTATCACCATGTTCGGCCGCATCAACTTCCTCAACCGGAGAAAAATTCTAGGTTACGCGCGTTCGCATGGATTCTTTCGAAACCCATATTTTTGTTGAATTCCACGCGAGAGAACCTGGTTCCCGGCAGCAGCACCAAATCTAGTGTATAACGATCTCAATGTCGGAGGGTTGCGGCAAAAAGAGTATGCCTATTCGCCATAAAACCTGTCGCATCACCCTACGGATAACCATCATCATGTGCCGTCACGATTGCGGTGTGTAGGCTACGTACCGTGATCAACGTCACCGCGGAAAAAGCACACGTGCAGTCGCAGTAAACGTTCATTGACGTGCCTGCGCCACAACGCTTTGCGGGCAGGCCCACTTCTTCCGTCATAAAGATTACTTGATTACGCAACAGCAATCACGTAACAATAAAAACAGGCAAATTCACTCATATTTATTGTAACGGTAAAGGAACCGGCAATAGACAGCTCAGAGATAGTCTAAACTTAACACGAGCCGTGAGCTATATGGTAATTTTAAAAGCGCAGACTTCTACGTTAGACTGACCCATACAGAGTAATATGACTACGGTATATGTATACCTGTAAGCTAATTCACAATTGTATCTGGGATGATGAAAATTTCCTACATCACTCACGACGTTAGTTTCCGTATATCATTAACGTGTCTATTTTATAGATCAGAATATCCGTATCTTTTAACCCCAAGGTTGGTACCGCATGCATATATATAAAAAAAAGTAAAATGAACTTTCAAGTCTACGGGATGACCCGTCCAATCGACTCGGAACAACGATATCGAGATGAAATATTCTTCCAGACAAAGGCAGTAGGGCGTACAACACACAGGCCATATCGGCTAGCTTACCCAAGAATGGCAGGATGTAGACAATTACACTTCCTATATAGCGGTGACAGCTTTTTTACGATGAGTAAGCACTCTATTTTCACCTTTACCTACTGTAGACCAACAAGGTTAGAAAAATAATATTCCGTCACGCATGTGGATTTGAACACCATACTGTAGCTAGGAAATAACAGTTATTCTAACTACACAAACCCCAACGTAAAACACGCGGACACTCGCAACTCACACACAAACCCAGGGAAAAGCAGAAGTATAAAGCAGATTTAGCAACTCATAAAAGCGAATATAATTGATGGATTTTTACAAACCAAGTTTTCCCATAATTACAAAGTAGGCAGTAGATTAGGCCTACCGAGTAGGCCAACATGATGAGCCGCTTTCTATGACCATTCCGCAGCAATATTTCCTTTGCATTAATCGTACCTATTCTTTTTCTTTTCCCGCCACTTATTATGGCCGTAATCATAAGGTGTCGTAGACGATATCGGAGTTTGCTGTAAAAATCAGAATTGTCAGCTCCCGAAATGAGGCCTAACAACGCGAATTCTAATTCTCAATACTTGCAGGCCAATAACACATGCCTGAACTTTCATACATTGTTAAAAAAACGCTATAGCGTAAGATGCTCGCATATACCGTTCAGTTGGCCGAGTGGTTTAGACTGTCCGCCTTCTCATCGGGAAGTTCCGGGTTCGATTCCCGACCGAGTCAAATCGAAGACTTTAAAATTGGTTTCCGTTTCTTCCCTGCTTGGCAGTCGGTATCGGTGAAGTGCGGAGAGCCTTGATTGTAATAGTGATCCGGGCTATAAGCCGGAGGTATTGACACGTATACCATGAGCATCGACCTGGCGCATATGACCTTAGTAGGTGAAAAACGCCATAAATTCCAAATAGAAAAAAAAGATGCTCGTACAAGCATCATTTAACTTTAAAAGACCCCAGAGGCCAGAGCAGTTCCGCCTTTATCTTGGGTGCCGTATAGATGGTCTGTGATCGGTAGTTAGTTGCCTGCGAGCATGTACGTTTGTGTGCGTGACCATGGAAATTGAGGTTTGTTGCATTTGGAGATTGTTTACCCAGGGAAAATATGAACGAAGCTGAGCTAATTTTACACAAATCATGTAACCCGACGCCGAGGCGGTCAAAATTGCAATACCTGAATATGAAAGTCGTAGAAATCCTGGTCTATTGCTTGGACGTCGCCTAGACAAACGAAAAGAAGCTATATTATCATATAATAAAAGGGAATTTTCGTACATACCATCTTCTAAAGAGGAAGAATACCAGTCCAGCAAAAATGAGCACAACCATAATTGAAAGTACTACAACACCTGCATTGGTTCCTGGTGTCGGCGGTTCTGTAAACAGATACAAATGTCGAGATTACATTACTAACGGGATATTTCCAATTTCCAAAAGGCAGGGCAGTGAATGTATCGCCCATGCACGTCAAAATTTGAACTGGTTTGGTTGTATATAACTATTCTACTACTAAGACCGAATATGTCTAAAGTTTGCATGTAGCAGTTTTATGCATTATGCAAGGCCAGTACCGTCACGCTGAATCACGATGTATTCGTCCGAAGAGATGCTTTTATTCATGTACACCAATTGATGTTCTTCATCAACCACAGTACTGACTGTGAAGTAACGAAATTTCACGTTGTAAGGAAGTTTTCTGTTTTCCGCGCTATTCAATGTAAAGAATTAAAATGAGATAATTATACTTCAGATATAGACTGACAATACTCAGTGCAGTAACAATTATTATTGATTTTAGCTCTACTTATGCCCAAAATGATAGTCAATACACCAGTGTTGTGTCCAAGTCAGGTTGAGTCGTCGAGACCAAAGGTTCAAATCGAATCAGAGTCTTTTAAAGTTTTACAATTCGAGTCGCAGGTCTGTCCTACTCAATGGTCAAACCGTCTGGATATATACGGATACCTGTAACGTGTCTTTGCCTCAATGCTTCTGCGTCTTCTATTCGAGTCTTTTACAGGTAAAGGAATACAATCTGTTGATCCACCTACTCCCAATGTAAATTTCTGACTGGCGCTCAACCTGTTGAAAGACGGATAAGATGTTGAACCAGATCACCAGCAAAGTAGCCTATAGCGTGTATTTAAGGGGTCGCTATGATGCCCAGACTAACCGATACGGTTCTGGTAACAAAACGTACAGGTTTTTAAAGCTGTAAAACGAAACTTCACTTCAGCCTCTTTCTTTCCGACTGCGTGCGCACGCTGAATAAGCCTATAGTTTAACTACAGGAAGTTATTCCTTTTCGGGGCCGTGCTGTAGATGATGATATTGAAAAATGAAACGCGACCGGAAAGGGTTCGGAAACACTGACGTATAGCATCGTAAATTTTGGATAATATTTCCATGAATTTGTCTTGCATAAACATCACCATCGCAGATAGCTTGGGACTGCAGACTATAAAGATAATAATGCATGTACTTGTGCTCGTCGTTTGACTTACGGGAGTGTGGCGTAGGCGAAATACTCGTCGCCGGTGTCGACTGGGTCACCAGCCTGCTTGATTTGTTCGAACCGTTCTTCAGTCATATCTACGTCATCAGAGTCATCCGTTCCAACGTAATGCACTACCATAAATTGGCAACTAAATGAAATATAACATAGAAATGAGAGGAAGATAAAGCCAAATAGGAATATTGATATATGGTTATGTTTTGATGTAAGCAGGAGCTTATGCTTGCTACCTGTACAACATAGAATATATAACTGGACAACACTATAGGCCAACACATCGCTAGAATAACTTCGATCGAAAGGCATTGTTTTGTTACTACTGACGTACACAAGGTCAGACCATTAAGTCGCATAATATCACGAATGTACTGTATATACACTTTGGTAGGTCTATTCGCTGCAAGTTTAAATGGTTGCGCATATGAAACATTGACCAACTTACCTTACCGGTCCCGCTCGATTATTCGCCGGCAGCATTTCCGTTTCAACCGTTCCATCAGTAACTGAGGCAACCCACAGAGGGTGTTGCACAACGCTAGGAGTTCCAATAGGACTTTCGCAGATGCCAGTAGCGTTGACCGTTAAACTATTCCCGGCGCAAGATCGGCTGTATATACTTGCTGTGTAAATGGTGTTAGGCTTCATGTTGATCTCGGTCTCAAATTGGCCCGCATCAACTATATGAGTCTTTCTCGTCGGTGGGAATTCGTCGTTCGGGTCTTCAACAGCAACATCGATCACGGTAATCTAAGAAGAGAGTGCGTGAAAATATTTACTGAGTGCGCGTGACGGGATTCAATGATGAAATTTCCGTAATAGGCGGCGACGCCCGTTTCCTCAATCACCGGTCATCTAGTGGGACTTGATACATAAAATCAAGCCACTGAAAGGTACTGACCATAAATGCCTCGATTGTACCACTGTCATCACTCTGCTTCCAGGTCATTTTGCAGGAGCTTCCATTAGATTCCAATTGCACCATGTCAGGTGGGCTTGGAGGTCCTGTCGTTGTTTTTGAGCTTTCGACGTAGGGATGAAGTTGGCAATACTGACGAATAGCCTCCACCTTAAACGAAGAAATTCATTTATCAGAGATGCATCGACTAGCGATGATGATGACATACTGTATGAAATTGGTTGTCGGGTAAAGCCATGTGCCAATCGGCAGTGTTGCCGAGAGTTGTATTTTTCTTCGGACTGATTTTTCCTTAACTAGACCGCGGTTTTAGGCTTCCTAAATGCAGTGCTGTGCTTCTTAATGAAGACATTGCCAATGTGGTAAAGTCCTTCCTGGCTATATCGTTTGCATAGTCACAGATTAGCCCAATCACAATTTCTACGTTAGTTAAATGAGAGTTAGCTGCGATTTCAGTCTAGCGAAAGCTGCTTTCTTCCGTCGCAACGTTACGCACATCCAAGAGCGCGCAAATGCCCTCTCTAAAATAGCAAAATTTCGTCTCGTGCTTACCTTTATCGTGTATTTAGTGGCCTCATTCAAAGTGTCATAAGTAGTCTCATTTTGATATGGCAACAGTTGCTGCGTTTGCATTCCATCAATTGTGACATCCTGAGCCTTAACATCTCTCGGAGGGTCCCATTCAATAGTCAAAATCGTTCCGTTGCATTCATCTGGCCTGATTTCGAGGTTTGAAGGGGGATCAGTATCTATAAACGTACAGAGTTGGTTCATAGGAGGTAGACATGAATATTTGGATGTACATTTACTAAAGTTTATGGTGGCTGCAATATACCACGTTGCCGGATAGTCCGACTAGGCTTTGGCCTTCCTTCGTACATTAATAGCATTTACGGTGAGTAAAATACCCTGTTTGCCAAAGAGCGGCTGCCTTCCGGCCAGCAGGATTAGCGTCGCTTCGTGAAGGTCGCGTAAAGTAAAAGCCGCAAGTAAATGTCAGGAGAATGTTGAAGAGAAAGCAAGATTACTGTACTGTACTTGCCTTTTATTTGACAAACAACTGCGAGCTGTTCTTCGCAATCACAAGGTTGCGATTTCCACGAATTGTCGTTTCCGAGAGAATGCTTCGCACAGGAAAACGCATTATTCTCCGGGTTTACTTCGGGATCAAGTTCAGCTACAGAGCCGTCCGGGTACTCCCATTTGCTATCATCACCTTTTGTAGCGCCGATGTAAAATTCTTTTGAAAGATGACAAAATATATTACCAGCGATTCGCTCATGTTACGACTTACGAGCCGTAACCAGAACGATGGAATGAAAGGCGGAAGATGCGGTTAAGCTAAAATGCCATAATACAGCTTGATCAAATACTAGTCAAACTGGAGTTATTAGCCAAGCCTTTGATGTGAGGATTTTTTATTGGTACAAAATAGCTGTTTATTACGAATACAAAAAACACGTCTGAATTCCACATATTTGAATTTCTCATTCTCTCTAATGTTACAATTCATTCCGTCGTAACTGCCTGCAGAGTGACGGAAGAAACGATCTTTGCGTTTTTTTATTAACTGTTGTTTATATTTATTGCGTTCGGACATCTATGATAATTTACAACAAGGCTAGTCGTGCATTCATTGCTGACTCTGAGAATCCATTATTTTGAAGTTTTTCGCCATAAATGTAATAAACTCTCCGTAAATTCCAATCGACCATCACGCCGCGTATAGATTGTGTTCTGGCTCGCGTAAGTGTAAGCTGTGCTGTCGGTGCCTTGGGGCAAATAATAATGAGCTTTGAAGAAACCAAAAAGGAAACATTAAAAACGCTGTTCAAAAATTTCGATAGCGGTGGTGTCGGCCCATTATACATTTCAAGTAAAACTGTATTGACCTGTGATGCTGTTATCCACAGCACTTTTCTCCACAAAAGATATTTTGCCTTCTCCTTTCAGTATCAACAGATTTCCATTGCAAGACGTGTTTGCGTCGTCAAAATGTCCGCGTTTGCTCCGAAAGATGATATACTCGTCGTAAAACACGTACGCCGTCCCTACAAATACGGAACATTAGCAATTAAAAACAAGTAATTTCAAGAAATGTTCATAATCCACCGTAACGCAGAATTTGTATAATATATATATATATATAAATTGCCAATGCCAAATTTTTTGCAGGCCCGTCCGCCGGACGACCGTGTCTTGGTATAGGCCTACGTACATTATTATTGTTACACGGTGACTGCAATATATCGATCGGTTCTGGTGATCGCCATTAGTTGCATCACGATAAACATGCTAGTTTTCAAAACTTTGTCTATTAACACTTGTAAACCCACACAACGGCTAGTAAAATTCGATCCCACTCACCATCGTTAACAGGCATTGAGGCACTACCCTTTGCGTACGAATTATTCGCTACACATTCGATCTCCTGGTTACCGAGGCAAGACAAATCCATTTTCGCCGAGATAGTTGAAGTCGACTCGAAATCACCCGGATCTTCATCAACAGCATTTTCAAAAAAATCACCCATCATAACGTTGTCTACACGCCAAACCAACGACGGCATTGGATTCCCGTTCGATTTGCAGGTGAACTTGTTATTCGCATAGACAACGGTGGTTTGTTCGGGAGGACCTGTGAATGCACAATACGCTACAAGTTATCACAGAAATGGTGACTTAATTTCTTGTAGAGCTACTTCGTACACAAACTTCGTCAGCGCGACTAAATCGACTGCGGCCCATCGAATTTGAACATAAGTGCATTGAAGGCCTAGCAGGTAGAAAACAATATTCAGCCACGTGACCATATTATTGGTACTTTTCACAATAGAGCACACCCCATTCGATGTGAGAGATTTCACAGGAGAGGACTTTGCTAAAACTCTATGACGTATAAGGATCAAATCAGTCATTTTTCATCATTCCAATAATGTACAGGCAATCATGAAATACACAATATCAAACGTTATACCGACCTTCAACAGAAATCGTTTTTGAGATATTAATTGCAGGAGTAGAACAAATATATTTCCCGGTTGACTCGAAATCGCCTCTTTTGCTAATATAAAGAATCGCCGTAGATCCATGCTTAATTTGGTATACCGCTGAGTCAACAGAATTCGTTACTTCAGCGTCACCAGACACCCAAGTGACATTCTGATCCTGTTCACCCTCCCTCTGACATTCAATTGAGCTGTTTTCTCCCTTGATTGCAATATAACGACCACCTTCATCTGTCTTGAGATCTGTTGTTATGCTGATAGCTGAAATGAATCATAAATGCGACAGCGCACAACAAATTTCAAGAAGCACATTCTCCAGAAATGCTTAGTGGCACATCAACTGACGCACCAAATGACTTTCGGATATTTTATACCTCCATAGCCAGGGGTTCCCCATTCTTGGGCTTACAATCTCTCAGTATACCTCACACTTTCAATTGCTTAGGGCTGCCCCATGTTTGGATATTCGGCACCAACTTCTGCTTTATCTGGTACGTTCATTCCATAGTTATTTGATTTCATTTGGCCAGCTGACATCTACTGTTTGGTACTAATGTGACATTGTTATTTGATTTCTTTAGGCCATACACTTCATATTCATGTTCTCAGGCAGAGCTGGTACTATGTATGTCTGCGTGGCAACATGTGGTTACGAGGACTTAACTGAGAATTGAGGTCTAACACTCTAAATTCCCATCCACTTTCAATAAGCAGAGTCTGGACCGTGGACCAACCGTGAAAACATTTTAAGGAAGCTTCAGCTCCGACCGACAGGGCGAAACCAAAATGTCCCTATCATCACAATTCGACCGTATACTTTTCTCCGCCATTATCAAATTTGCAGAACAAACAAATCACAATGGACGGAATACCAATGGCTCATTTTCAAATAATAGTACATAGTACACTTACCATAGGAGTATATCTCAACGGTAATCTCTGAACTCAGCACTTGGCCCTGCCCATTCACAATTTCATAGGCTGAAAATATATATTCGCCGAGATCACTGATATTCACGTCGTACACGTTGTAGCTGTACGTCAGAGGCTCGTTACTCGTGACGTCAGTGACATTCTCAATATTTCCATCCGGCTTTACCACTTGTATCGTAATGTTGTCGACTGCTGTCTCCGTTGTAACAGTCAAGGGAATAGAAGCGTTGTCTCCTATTTCGGTATGGTAATGTGTTTGCTCCACAGTGATATCGGTCGTCAATACTGTAATGATACGTAAATCATTTGTTCAAAGGTACACAGGCGTGCGTGTAGACTATCCCAATCAGAAATCTACGTACGGCCTACGTATGGCGTGAGGCTGTAATTTCGCATGGCCTTTGGCGGCCCGTGTGTGGTTAAGGGCAGGCAAACGTAACACTTGCCCGCATACACGTGGCTGTGTTTGGGCTATTTATGGCCCTACTCAGGCCATAATTGGCCCACGTAGTGCGATACGGCATGGGCCATCTGTGGCAAAGATGTACATAGGCCAGGTATTTTACTAACAAGGCCATGTGTGGGCCTCATAACGCGTGGCGCAAGCTTTGGCAGTCCCACACGCGGGTCACGTAGGGACGCTCGCATATTTCTGACTGGATTAGAGTAAGCATGCTTATCGCCAAATTTGGCACATAAGTTTGAAAAAAACATGCCAAAATGGTGAAAAAAAAGCATGCTGGGAATCAATGCGAAAAGAACAGGATTTTTATTATATTCTAAAAGATTTGCTTGCAGATGAAAGACTTTCACATTTGGTTACTGTAGAATCACAAATCACTCATTGTTAAGGTAAGAACAGTTTGATTGAACTCTACACTGTTATCTGCATGGCACATGCTACGTGCATATACCGTAAACTTCGGCTGAAGCTCTTGCGCTATATATCATAGCGCCATACAAGCTGAATTCCTCAGCTTCGAATTCATATGTGCCTTTGGTGGGGGTTGGAAGTTGATAATGAAAAGTATATACAGTCTCTGTATCATCGAGATTAATCGGGCCCAAATTTTGAACTTTCGAAATGGGAGCGTATTCATACAATTGTATTCGTTGCCAAGCTTTTGCCTCCGATTCCACAGTAACATATATGATGGAAGTAGTGTCCTTTTTGAAAGCGTAAAACGCTTTATCCAAGCTTACGGACACGGTGAACACTGCAGAAACGCGTAAAATCAAACCGATGCAAATTGGCCCATTTAGGAGTTACTGAAATACGGGCATAGGTCTTGAAACTGAAATGATAACCCAGCCTGACACAAGTGCTAGATAAGGAAGTCATTGCTGCATGAGCGCATCCCAGATAGGGAGAGCCACACTATTCACAAAACAAGAAATGATCAGATATTGCAACACCGCTATGCCATTGCAAATATTTCTCAAGATCTTGCAAATCTTGTTTCAATTTTCATCTCTGGCAGATAAATGTGTATGCGAAATGGTAGGCCTACTTATCCCCATTACGGATCAAGGCATGGGGAATTCCAGTAGTCGCTGAAATCAACCACATATCCATCCTGCCGAATTTCCACCTACCGTACAACGTGACAGCTTCCGCCGCGCAGACATTGTAAGTTTTCGTATCTGCGTCAGTATATGTTCCAGAAGCTACAAATACGTAAGAGCCGTCCATCGCTTTGCTTGCATTAGTAGAAACCTGATGCGAACTCTCGCCATCGTCCAAGGTAACATTGCTACCGTCGGGGTAGATCACTATCACCGACACATCCGTGACATTGACAGACGTAACGTTAAATTCCATCACTACTGGCTCGTTTTTACGAACATGAACGAAGGCCGGCGTAGGAACAACTCTGATAACTAGATGAGAAATATTAATAACTTGATTAGATCGGTTCTTGTGTTTTTGTCATTTAGCAACAGATGTGACCTACTTTCTGTAGTACAGTTCCTTTCTGTTGGGACTACGCATACCTCTAGGTCACCAGCACTCACGATACAAGACACATCACCCGGGTAGCAATCACTACTGCGGTCGGCAGACTCGGCTGAAACAGTGCATGGTTTAGACATGGCCTACTCTAGGTACGGCCTGATTTATCACATTCGCGAGAGAAAATTAGTGGGCGGTGGATTCTTTGTCGAGAGTGCTATTGCGTCGAGACGCCTTTGATTTGAACTGGAAATTTGACGGCAGACGTTTCTAGCGCTCGTTTTTGTCGCTGCGTTAACGTTGTTTCAGTTAGTTATTGCATTATACTGTAAGGTAGTTTGCTAACAGAGTTATTTAAGAGGTAACTACGCCTCAATTAGTTGTGAGCTTTGTAGAGATAGGTAAAATGTTGACTTATACCGTTAACACTCATTTCTGTCGCTGCGACTGCATTGCGTTGTTAGTATCGTACCTGTAAGTTACAGGCTGTAACCGTAGCAATCAAGGCGATCTTATTAATTAATATTAAGATATTAAGATCGCCTTGGTAGCAGTTCATGGCCCACTTTAGGTCATGTGTAGCTCCTGCAGTTAGGCTTACGTTACGTACTGTACATTGTGTACGCAGATAGCTGTTGCGCTTTGTCAGCAGGCCCATATGTACCAGTACCGGAGCACGAACAGTCCACGGCGACCAGGACGAATTAACTGGCTTTGCAGTAGGAGAAACTAGCTACTCTATGTTAGTTATTAAGCTTACAGGGCTGTAGTGAGGATGTCTCAAATAGGTTTTAAACTTCGGACTCTAGTATCAGAGAACCACATTCTAAATGTCAATGCCATCAATACAATTCGCTAACTCAGTTCGGTAATGGTTCAGATTTGTCTATACTGCCTCTGCAAGACAAGTTGTTCTTCGATAAATATTCACCTCATAAAGAATATCCGTAACAGCTTGCTGAATTCCAAAAAGTTGTGTTTCTGTCATTCACATTAGCTAGGAGGCGACATTCTAGTAGGCCATCGAGTAATGATGGTTACATTTCCTGGCATGGTTTTTATACCTTGTGCATGGAAAAGATGAGTTAGAAACTTAGAACCAATACCATTAGGAATAAACACTGATTTTTCAGCATGGTTTCAGGGACTGTAATGGGATTCCCGGCTTTATTAGGCCTATTAGGCCATATGTACAGACACTCGTATAGTAAGTTTCAATGTGTATATTCGGTTGCATATTTCTTGTTTCAAGACTGTTAGGCCTATCGTTAGGCATACTGTGATTTTTCTGCTGCAGGTATCTGCTATCGTGTACACTAGAGATTGTACACATTTCATTCCTACATTATTATCAACATAGTTACTGTAATTTTTTGTTGCAATCTGTCGACATTAGAGTTGTAAAGGGAAATTTTCCACCGCAGATTTCCATCTGCAATGTCGCGAAGCTCATTTTATCAATGTAATTAAACATGAACAAGGTAATCTTATGCATTTTACTTCAGTTAGTAGACCATATTGGAGGTAGGGACTCGTTGTTACGCTATATCGCTCTCGTCGAACAATCGGAGACTGGCCCACTAATTTTCTCGGCCGAATGTAATAAATCAGGCCGGAACTAAAGTAGGCCATGGTTTAGATATTAGTCACACTAGGCTAGTACGGAACATCCCAGAGGAGTCGACTTGAAATCCAATGAAAATATATATAGCATTTGAAAAAAGTTAGCAGATACAGCTGCGGTAGTCTGGCTGAGGCGTATTTTGAGATACCCAAGCAATCCCAGCCTGTGTTTTCTCATACGATACATGGGCATGGATTGATTGTTCGCCTACGTTATATCGTCGTACGGTGCATTGGACGTTATTCGTTAATCATGGCATATATATACCGCGTCACCTCCATACAAAGCAGTACAATCAAATCATCCAATGATTACGATAGTAAAAACGCTCAACGACCGCCGCACAGACACTTACTGTAGATAGAAGTATCTATGAGAGGTCCGCACTAGGACATTATTCACATTGCAATGTAGTTTCAAGCAACGAAAAGGAAAACACAAACCTGCTCTTATACCGGTACACAGGAGCCAAAAGACTAAAAGTTTCATCGCTTTTCAGATCAAACGTGCATTAGAGTAGATGGAAATACAGTAAAGTCGCACCTCACGGTCAGTTAGGTCCAAAACTTTTAGGCCTATACCCTGTACTAAATGAAAATTGCCGAACTCAGCCAGATACAAACTCATGTACTGCTAACATCTTCACTAAGCCTTCATCCTACCTTCCACACGTCTATTTTAATAGAACCCTGTGTTGATTTTCCATCGTTCGGCAAACATTTACTTTGCCTAACAATCTTAGAAATCAGTAACGAGTAGGCTATCGTTATATTAACAGTTTCGACACGTTCACCAGGTCGCTGTTTGTCTTAACAGGGCGTCCTCTAGCTAGCTCTGTAAAGCTGGTTAAGTAAATGGTGTCTATTCTTCGCTCGTATTCATTCGTGAGTCAACGAGAAACACCCCAGATTCATTGAATTAACGCGACTCGGCATTGTAGACGTGTAGAGCATAATCGATGAGATAGTGTTGAGTTCTACTCATCGTAGCATGACCTGAACCCGTCGTATTTTACGACACTTCTCAAATCGTCACGCTACACTGAACCTACATAAGAAAATTGAAATACAATACAATGATTTGGGGAGATATCTCAAATCTCAATCCAAATTGACGATCCCCAGTTGCATAGACGATACGACTATGGTTTTATCAGATGATAAAATTTTCTGTTGCGCTGTAACCTCTCTGTAGCGTCGAACGTTCTGATTCGGAAAAATCCAATTACTAATAAACTTTTGACCCCTAGATGGGGAGCGAGCGCCACAAGATACATAGTTGATTGCGCTCGGCTACAGGCTGCACAACAAAAGAGACATTAAAATCGGAAGAGATAATCCAAAGAGTAGTATAATATAATCACGATATCCCAATCCTCATGACAGTATAGACATTTAGACAGTCGCGGCTCTCCAAGTTCGGGAAATCGAAGAAACCTGTGACGGCATGCGACCGTTTGACAGTTGGAAATTCGACAACTCAATACTAGGACTGCATCAGTCGGTATAGAATGAAACAGAAAGTCGAAATCTGGAAATTCCAGTTTTTTATATTGCATTTTGCATTTATAAAAGAGTGCAATCCAGTAACGTAATGTCTCTATAAACCGTAACAAATTGACAGCAAACGCATCGAATCATTATGGAGAAGCTGACACTATTTATCTCTATTGGTTAATATTTTATTATACCTCGTATATAAAAGGTGTACCAATATAGCGTAACCGCTTCTTCAATTGTTTGGCGATTTAAAATTGGTGTACTTGTCGTGTACGTGACGTACTGTACACGTATTGAATGACAACACTTGAGCAATTTACTGTTGAAATATAAGTCCGGGAAGCAAGAATTTTGCGCCATTGTAAGGAAGCTTACTCGTTGTAACGAGCTGCTTTGGTTCGAAATATATTATCGCAATGAAGATCGCATTTGTCTTATTGATATTTGTTAGCTATGTGTCAGCCCAGATAAGAAACTATAATGTTACAACCTGGGTGGAGAACATCGATACAAATGGTGGTACGATCGTCCAATTGCCTCACCCCCCACTAGGAAATGGAAGCTGTAGTTTGATGCTTCCAGCTTCAGTAGAGCTCTTCCACGTAAGTATCGCAACCCATGGTCCTGGTTATTTCGTTTCATTTTACATGTGTGGTACTTTGAAGTAAGATACGTTGAGATTGATTTATGAATACCAGTTACATCCCCGCTTATAGCTATAATGATATTGAGAAAGAGAGGGCAGGAATCCGTTTCGTCATCATATTGCGAAATGACTTTGCGAAGGAATGACCGGATGAGATGATACCAAGTCGGACGTGCTCCAGCTCGCATTGCATTGCCCGGCCTACCCACGTAATATCAGCCTATTATGGTCATATTTTGCCGGCGTTCACACTCCCTGATGACTGTAACACTTTTAGTGGCGGACTCATTAAACTTGTACACAAAATTCAATTCGTGGCAAAAATCAGCTGGTGCATTTTATATCAAAATATCTCTCCCTCTTTCTCAGATCATGGATGGATTCGTTGTTCCCAGCGGTACAAACACCTCCGCGAATGTATATAAAATCACGAAACCAGCTCACTGGACCAACGCTGACGGAGACAACGCGTTTGATGCCCTCATTATATTCAAGACCGGTGCCGCTTTTGATGTCGATAATATCACGATGATGTGCAACTCGCTAGATATCGAAGAAAGTAAAGATCTTGTTTTACGTGTGATGCATGTAACCCATGAAAAATCAGTCATACCGAATCCTTTTTCATAGTAAATGTTTATTCATTCCCCCAAAACACCTTGAGGCAAACGGCATCGTCGGCTGTCTTCTACCGGCCAGCTTTTCACGATGGAGACACGCTAATTATCATCACACCATCACCAGTGCGGTCACTCAACGTAAGTATAGACTTCGCGTTATAGGCCTGCGTGCCTCTACATGCCTTACAAAGCTGACGCAACGAAAGACAGTACAGAAATCGTTGGTAATGGCATTTAGTATAGTTTAATACTAACGGCGCTACCCTCATGCACCATGCAATGATGCAATGCCTTGATCGCTTTACGCATTAGCACTTTGGTAGGCGATGATCTGGCGAATGAAGGCCGGGAATAATATGTGCCCAATTAATGAACATTTCTTTTAACAGTTTACGACATGGGATGACTCGTTTGTGGTGACAAATCTGATAGATTCAATTTTCACTTTGACCGGTTTTTCAGCAGAGTATGGCAACGACAATAACACAGAAGTAAGATAATCTTGTTCCTGTTTCTGTTAGGCATTGGTCACATTGGTGAACATCATTTTACAAAGTATATTGAACATGTCTGATCCTTTTCAGGTATCATTCAGACTGGAATACGATGATGACGGTTTGGGAAATGTGAATTGGTTTTCAGCCGGGGATATTGCCGTCAGTGTCATTCCAGCCGCATAGGCGTAATTTCAGCGTTCGCAGTATTGTTGAGAAAAACATATATAGCTATTTCTTCGGGCCCATTGCCAAAATCGCGACCAGTCAGTTTTCTGAATGAGAGGCGCCAGCGCAAAAACGAGAGACGACTCGACTCCAACGAGGATCGAAACGATCACTAAAATAGAACAAACAATGATTTACGCTCAGTGTGAACAAGGCTTAACATTATTGGGCAATGCTCTATGGGCATACGTGATAGCCCCGCCTTACACACGAACACGGCTAATTGATCAACGAGACGATTTTGAGAATCATTTACTGTTATAAAATTTCTGGTTTTAACGAATCTATAATAGGCATGAATTTTTCACGATGAAAATCATTTTGGCCTGTATGATATTTTGCATGACTTGGTCTCGCTAGACCAATCAAAGTCATGACATCAGCAGCGAAATTTCTGCTGAATGAGTGCCAGTTTAGATGCGCCACTTGGCGTAGAGTCATATTGATGTCAAATCTCTTCGCGACGGTTTCCATACAAGTCATGTTTCCCACTATCATATTGTGAAGGCAGTAGCAAGCCCATAATGCTGCTGCATCAGCTATGCCGTTGCTGTCTTCCAAAACGGTCATTACGTCGTTCAGGATTCCTAGAGATTCGCAGCGATCCTAGAGAGATAATTATGATAAAGTGGGTTTGTCTCTGCTATACCGTCAGTTACGAGAACGCGATTAACTACTTGTTCAAAAAAAGAGATTATATAATATAGCTTATGCAAGGTCCTAGCGTATATACCGTAGACTTTTATCCAATTGGGCCGTTTTCCTCACATACCTGATGCTCCAAGTTTCCCACAGTGATAATCGACAACGTTTTCAAGATTGGTATTTTATCATCACACCGCACTTCTTTGTTGTGCAAGATCCGCCCGAACAAAGGGATGAGAGCTCCAGCAGACCTCGTAGCTGGGGGACCGCCAGCGAACGCCAATCTTCCGATCCTTCATAAAAGCGATTTCAATTATAGTTTTCGTATCAATACACGTACCGCCTGATCCGCCACACACTACAGCAGTACGTAGGCGCAGGATCGCAATGCTAGGTAATTATATCCCGTTTTGTTGATGATTGAAGCCAACTTCCCCGTGTTGTTCGCCTTTCGTTAATGGTCAAGGTCATCTGCTAGCGACAATTAACGGACACACTTATCATCCTGTTGATTCCCATCCCCCATTGTATGCTAATCAAAGTGAAACAGAATATAACAGCGGCTGAAATCACGGGGCATTGACCCCAGAGAGTTACTATATTATTTATACAAAGAACTTTTCTAATAAGCTAATTTCTCCTACTTCTCTATTGCATCAGCAAAATCGATGTTGCCGCAATCCTCTTCGCTAAATTCTTCAATAGTTCTGACGTGTCGTATAATGCCTCGTTTATAAAAGTTTTTTTCAGAATCCAAATTTTTATCATCAAAATCGTCTATCTCTATGTGGAGTGCCTTAGTGGCGTTGCCAAATTTTTTGGAGAATTTACTTACGAATGACCGGATCATCATGATTTTCTCCGCACTCCGTTTTGGGCTCTGTATATTTGATCCGATGTCGATATTAGTGCAAAATTAGTGCAATGTGACATCATAATACTGTGTATCGCCAATTGTTGTTGCAAAAAGGTGTACACGCGGTGGCGATGCATTACTTAACAACCGTCTGCTCTATAGTCCTCTGGAGTGGCGTGGAGATGATTCTGAGTTTATACGTATGGTCAATGCTTTTAATCTTAATACGTTATCTCGATATTTCGAGTTTATAGCGCGGATCACTATCACAACCACAGCCGTCCACACTCTCCTGTCAAGCATAAGAGGAACGAATACAAATTTTAAAGCTGTCAGTTTGTCTCGGAATCCATCAAGATACATCCAATTAAGAAGACAGACGAACAGTCGACCAGCTGAGCGGTCTGCGTCCTTGTCCCTGGTTGATGTGTGATGGACTGTGGTGTGGAGGGAGAGGAGGAACTATTTCGTTTGGCAGCTTCCAATATACACACCGCCCTATGCGTTAAAAGATAACCGTGACAGAGCATAAGATTGGTGTATCACTTAGGAAGCTAACCTGTATCCAATTGTGACAGGTTAATCTTTATGGTTAGACGAAACGGTTACATTTCAATGCCTCTAATTGTTAATTAGCTACATATGTCCGTAACCGAGTCGAGAAGCTGAAATCAGTATAGATAATATGTCGAAGATGGTCTTTCTAGAACTTAAACCATGTTATAAGACCCCCAAGAGATCAGATTTTCGCAATTCGCAACAGCGTCTGCCAATTTGATTTGATACGTAAAGTGAGCTGAAGCTAATTTCATACTCTATCCAATGTGTCAAAATACATTTCTTACTGTTTCAAGACGTTCGACGCTTAAGCGTAACCAAAGGAATTTTCCGCACCAAGTGCCCACAACAGAGTTTGCATCACGCTTCAGTGGAAGCGCGACAATTCAATTACGGCAGATATCCGAACTAATTAGGCAATTTTGACATGATTTGAAGTGACCTACAGCGCCGCAGTTCATATTAGCGATCTGGATGCGTAACGGAAATCAATATTGTGAAATGCTTTGACCGTCATTTCCGACAACATTGAATCCTTATTTAATTAATTGTGCGAGATTTTAACCAGACAAGAGAACAAAACCTATTATATAAAACGGACCTGTGTCCGAGTTATTTGGTTCAACTGCCCGCCGTATCATCAGGAGATCAATTATTACAGAGGCCTTCCTGTACATGAACTGCTGATCTACAGTAGGCCTATACATGCATAGGCCTATATAAGACGGCTAATGACCGCAAAGTCTGCGTGGGGTGCAATAAAAGAGGGTTACCGACTCAACAGATTCGAAGACGTATGTAGACCAAGAGAAGCAAAAAAAGCATTGTATTGAGATTAGGAAATGCCCATCGTTATGGATCAACACCGGTACGTTACAGATGGATGTAACGTGATAAAATTAAGATGCGTCTAAGCAGGATATTAAAACACAGACGCTGAAATTCGTTAATCAGATCAAAGCCATATTGCGATATTACAAATCGGCCCGAATACACGATCACGTCACAGACATTTCCCCGTATTGCATATTTACTGATTGGTTTATCGCTTCATTCCGTTAACGATAAATATGTACATTCAGGTAGCCTTTCCCTTGACTCCATTACCAAATCGCGGAATTTCAATCTCTACGGACGCAACCACAGGTACACGGGGCGCTAGACGCTACAGTAGCCTACATACTCAACAAAAACTGGGATAGCATAAAGGACATACATCGGCTTGGACGCACCTTCTTCAGTCACAGCTAGTATCGAAAGCGCGGATGAAAAAAATTAATTCCAATGCAGAATTTTCAACATGCGAACAGGTCTAACCTGCTCAACCAAACAATATGGCGGATAGGATAATACTGTAAAGAAATCATTATGCGAGATATGCCGTGCAGCAGATGTATAGAGTATAAGATGTGAAGAGGGTACCAATAGCCTCATTGTGTTCGTGAATAACTGAATGTCAGCGGCAAGGTTAAAACATCAATTCGACTAATACAGAAGCGTCTCATGTACGTAATAAGTTTATTCCAAATGTTCCGGTCGGATAATACATTTATGTGGGTAGAAGTTGTTCTAAAAGTCGGCAGGAGGCTTTTATCCATTGAATCTTACCCCTCACGCATTCCGGCATATTGTAACTAATTCGATTTCAATCGCATTAAACCGCGTAATTGCTCCCGATGCCAGTTGGAGGCGGATCGCAAAAGAAAAGTTTATAATCACGTCCCGTGTCTTGGAGTTGAAATTATTGAGTTTGCTACAGATGTCCTGATGCAATGGACTCACAATGACACCGATTTACATTCGTTTTTTCAACGACAATTCAATTATACGGAGCCATGAAAGTAGTAGAGTTTTGCGCTAATCTCTCTCGTCCTCACATCTATTTTTTTCCGAACAGCAGAGTCTAACATGTCGGAAACGCGTGACACCCTATACATCACGTCTTTACGACCCATTATATATACAGTAACCCAATGCAGCCTGCGTTGAGATTCAAACAGCAGGAGTGAGATCACAACTCCATTGATTCAAATGGCAGTTCGTAATCTATGGGATGAAACCTCACTGTCAGAAGTTGAAGAAGGTAAAAGACTGTACTGCTTGCATGTAAAGGAAGCTGAATCGAACCGGAGGTCACTTCAGGGTATTTCGTATTACAGATTCATCATTCGCACGAGGTATCCTGGAAAATAACTATGTAAGAACGGCAACCGAATTGAACCATGAAGGTTTTTCACAAGATAGTAAAACGTCAAGAAGTCGCTGCACTGATGCTGCACTGAACAGAAGGAAACCAGTGAGACTGCTCAAGGTAAGATGGAAGGTGTCGCTTTGAAATAACATGCAGAACGTATCTACTTAGCCAGGCCTATATTTGTATTGAACATATAGTATGTATACGCATGGTACAATCCAATAGCAGGACGAGATATATTTTGAAGATCAAAATTTCATGCGCCTCACATCTATTTTAGATCTGTCGTTCACAAAAAGCAGTCGATGTATGCAGTAGAGATTAAATTTGGTGTATTAATACTGTTTTTGTTCCTGATTAGATGGCCAGAAAAATGCAGAACTTGAACGAAAGTGAGCTCCACGATCTGCGGATGAAAATCAATGAGAGAGAACGGAAGAGAATGCATGATCTGAACAGCGCGTTGGATGGTTTACGAAAGGTATGCATACGCACGATTCTTTGCCGTGAGTAACAGATAAAATAAAACAAAGGGTAGCGATTTTCTATTTTTTTACTTTGGGGTTTATGGCGTTTTCAACTACTATGGTCATTTACGCCAGGTCGATGCTCAGTGTATACGTGTCAATACTTTCGGCTTATAGCCCGGATCACTATTACAAACACGGCTCTCTCCACTTCCCCGATACCGACTGCCAAGCAGGAAACGAACGGATACCAATTTTAAAGTCTTCGATTTGACTCGGTCGGGAATAGAAACCCGCAACCTCACGATCAGAAGGTGGACAGTCTGACCCACTCGACCAACTGAACGGTAGCGATTAAAATGTTTCAGTTTTCGACTTTAGTTGTTTGAAATGGCTAGCGATTCAGAAAGCGGGGAGTTTCGTTGAAGTGTGCTGGTGGACCATGTCAGAACGAATTCTCTAACAAAAGTCTCTTCACAGCTTTTCTCACTCTTATGTAAATTTACAGGTGATGCCGTACGGGCACGGGCCAGCAGTGCGGAAGCTATCAAAAATCGCTACAATGGTATTGGCCAGGAGTTACATCATAAACTTGAAAAATTCACTCGAGGAAATGCAGAAGATCGCCGCGGAGTTGTATAAGCAGTGCGCTTCAAGTAAGAATTTTGCGTAATTTCCATTTTGGCTGTCGATAAAGAGTTACAGCATCGTGTAGAAGCGGAGGGAATGTCCCCTAGCGGGAATTGACTGGCCCCAACCCGACTATATGTCCGGAATAACACATAGAAACCAAAATCTCAGTACTATACTATATCCAATATGCGCCAGTATGCCTATTGAGACAACCACATCAGCCGTCATGACAACTAATGATCCTTTTATTGACAGGACAAGATTCTTGCTCTGCTAACAATACCGAGATTCCATTCATATCTCGTACAACATCGGTATCGTCGATGCTTCAACGTCAGGACGCCATGTTTTCAAACGATAACGACGCGACACCCACGAAATATCAAAGAGGACAACCGACACAAAATGGCGCCATCAGATTACCTAGATATCCGCTCGAAATGTTCCCCCCTTTCGCTCAAAACAATATGGCGTTGGCGTATCCGGAAGGTCACACTACGATGATCTGTCCGCATGAACAGCACCGAAATACATTGAGCAACTCCGTACACGCGGAGATAATGCACGTGACCCAACTTAAAACAACATCTCATCAGACTATGGTGTCTAAAAAAAGACTCGCAGACTATTTCGATGAAAGAGGTGATTTGAAACAACGCAACACGAAGAAGCCAAAGGTCGATTTTACAAATATTGACAGTCTTCGGTAAATTGACCGCAACTCGTCTATCGCGACTTCATAATGTATTTTACTGCGTCGCTGATATTGCGGATTATTTATGGCGCGATGACATAATTGATTACGTCATTTTATAAACAATGCTTCTTAATCGGGCGGCACGGAAGTAGAATCAAACCAAATGGCTCCACTTGAGCAGTGGAAGTCTAGCCAAATTGGACCGGCAGCGCCTTGATTAGGCCGTTGAAGGGTGTTCTCTCCTAAGAGATGTGACCGAAACGTCAAGATTACGGTCAACGCCGACACCAGCTGAATGTTTTGAAGCTATGCTCGCATTATGCATATAACATAACATTTTAACCGAGCAAATGCAAATCACCAAGCGTAGTGTGACTTTACAGTGCTTCGAAAAAATCAGTGGCGGTTTGCGCGCCACTGGCTAGTAACACTCTGTCATAAAGCCTGTGTACTGATATCCCCTGATAGCATAATACCTCCCGATATCTCGGCAGGAGGTATACAGAACGAAATTTGTTTCTTTGTTTAAACTAGTGAAGACACATCTACACTCCATATGTAGCATATGACTCTGTTTGGTCTCGCGACAGAATATTTGTAAATCACAGATAATAAAATGTAGAGGTACTAGGGTACATCGTCGTAACAAACAAGGACAATCGTCTCGGGCCTACTATTATTTCTAAAGGCTGTTCGGAACGTGTTGCTCGTAAATGATCAGGATAACAGATGTTTGACGCTAGATGTAAGGTACTCTTCTGGTGCAAGCATGGAAACGACATAAAAGGCATCTTTCTTTCAGTTTTGCAGCTGCAAATATAATGATAGATTATCGATGACAGTATACAAGAGGATGATTTAAGGCCGAGAACGCAGGCTTCATATTTTCCTAGGCTCATCACCAAAAATCTTCAACCAACGTCCATAAAAGGCCCCTGCCTGACAATAGGACCCTGTACGCTATCGCCCAGCTTCGTTGCCACATAGTCCGATTTTGATTGGTCTGCATATGACCCCTGAGGTTAATCCGATCATATTCACTTACCAATCTTTATCGGTAAGTTTCGATTTCGATATTCGTTGCAGTTGAAGGCGTATTTTCCTTCGCCGTCTTTTGCGCATAAACCTCCGCGCCGAAATCCTGCCGTGCACAGCTGTTGAAAGCTCATTCTCCGTCTACCCAACACTATGTTCTGGAAGATAGATATGTATATATTGTACGCTAGTATATGTACAGCTCACAAGGGGTCCAATGTTCAGTCGATGATATATTGCCGATAAATGGATGATCCACCGAATATCGAGACCGATATTGATGAGTTTTCCAATATCGACATTGGCGATTAGGTAAAGGTGAACGATCCGATCGCATTGACCTTGAAAAATATCGGTCGATCTCTATGATAATCCACTATCCAAAAAACATTGAAAACTATAAGCCCCGGTTTGCTGTAACCAACCGTATCTGCAACTTGGGCTTTTGACGGGGCGACAACCCTTCGCTGATCTAGCTGGACGCCGGAATCCGTCGCTTCATCAAGCCGTGGATCAAAATTTAAGTTGTCTTCACTCGGTATGCCCGTTCTGCTCAACATATGATTCTCCAGCTCTCCCAATGTGTAAATGCAATGTCGCTAAAAAAATTTCACAAAATAACTTATCCATAAGACACTCAGTGGATTCATCTTCTGTTGCGGAGGCCACGATTTGGACGCATGCCAAGCTAATCAAAAACCAGACTTACCATATCCGTAATTAGACACAATTTAAGTTCCATATCAATAAGAGCGCACGGTTTTTCTGGCAAGAACTTTCCGTTCTCGCACTGAACCTTCCCTGTTGTTTTCATTGTGTATCCCTGTGAACACGTCACGTCGCAGCTTTTGAAATGATTAGTCAATCCTTCTGATTGGCATTTCGTTGCATCAAACTCAATACTGCCCTCTAACGATAACTGCGCAATGTCACAAAAGTTTGCTCTGTTCAAAGCTGAAAAAGAACGCATTGATGCAGTCATATTAAAGACTAGCAGAGAGTCGACGGCTGCGCTCAGGGTGGAAAGTGAAATTGCAATGAGAGGACCAGAACACATGCTCACGGAGAGCCACGTGGTTGCGGGGAACATGCGATAATTGTGTAAATCCTGGTCACCATAAATGTTATAATTGTATAAATCCAGGTCCCCATAAATGCTATCACTATAAGGCCTTTTCTTGGCCCCTCCACGTGCTCATTAGGAACACTGCTCACGGAGAGCCACGTGGTCACGGGGAAGAAGGCTTCGCTCTGGTCACCGTAAATGCTATAATTGTATAAATCCAGGTCACCATAAATGCTATAATTATAATGACTTGTCTTGGTCACCCCACGTGCTCATGGGGAACCACGTGGCCGGGAGAAACCCCGTGCTCACGAGGAACAAGGCCTCGTCCTGGTCACCATAAATGATATAATTGTATAAATCCCGGTCACCATAAATGCTATAATTGTATAAATCCTGCTCACTCTAAATGCTAAAATTATGAGACCTCGTCTTGGTCACTCCACGTGCTCACTGAGAGCCAGGTGGTTGCGGGGTACAAGGCGTCACCATAAATGCTGTAACGCCCTGCATAAAGCAATGCTTAAAACCGGTGCGACTCGGATGCCTACAGTATAAAATGAAAATCTGTAGCGTGGCAGAGTGATTCCGGAAATGGGCGTTTGACAATTTGCAATTTGACACACCGACTTATTCATTGAGTTAACGCAGTCGCATTCGTTACTTATCAACGCATTTACATTCACCGGCGCTGGGCGCGTAAACTAAACACAATATGGTGCATAATCATCGACTTCTAGCATTGTCGATACGCAAGCTCCGCGACCGAACCAAGAGAGCGAGAGTGCGCGAATGCTGCCATCACATCACATGCATCACCTAAATTTCGTTGCTCACGCACATCACGGAAATTTTATGGGGAACAGTAAAAACAGTGACCTCGAGCAAGCCCCCACAGCCCCGTCCCACGCACTTCCAGATGTGGAAAAGGTAGAAAAGAGTGCTAAAACCACAATCTGGCACAGAAAAACGCAGGAAGACGACCCTAGAAGAGGCAGGATGAGCAAAACCATTGAAGCGGAACGGCTCTGAACAGAAAACCCTCTCTATAATTATTATATAGATAACGAGGCGTATGGTAAAAGAATTCGCAACACAGTAGCATACTGTAGTGGTGTACTGTGCAATAGATGCAAAATTAACTTGGCTCTACCCATAATTGTTTGTGGAGTCAGGCCAGCACTAACATTTTATCATGTTTCACATAACCATTACGCCAACAGCCTCAACAGTTTATGTTGCACAAGTACTTTACACTATAAAAGGCTATACAATACGGCCCACTCATAGCCTATGTCGATAATATTTCAATGGCTAACACCTTAGGCTTAGTTATGTCATCGGTAGGGTAGGCTACGCGTTTATGGGCTAATTATGATCCTATTAGTCAGTACTGGGAAATCGATTTTGGGTCGGTAATTTGATTCTGACACATCTCTCTTACGCAGACAGCATGCTATAGTTGATTTTCATTCATTGCGGCTGTGAAGGAGGCCGCTGTAGACATTTCGGAATCAAGGTCAGACTTCATTAAAGTAAATTAAATATTCATGTGAGAATTTCACTATGAAAGGCTAATGAGGAAGACACAGTCACTGAAGATCTAAAGCGAACACACTGCAACCGAATTCCGATTTCAATGTCAGAAAACTAGGCTTGTTGATAATACTTTTGGAAAATCGATAGACGATATTCTCATTTCCAAGAATTGGTTAAGAATACTTAACATGTAAGGGCGTGAATGTCAAAACATGACATAACGAGGGACTTGATGTATGACATTGGTAATGTTATATGATTTGACCGTTTTCGTGGTGGCATCAACCAGGGTCTTGTAACGGGCAAAACACCAAGTATCCAACCAAGAACAACTAGCAATTGTATTCCAACGGATAACGAGCGATTAGATTGAATAGCTTATACTACTTATCGGTCACGATCGATTTATATTTGACAGATGTCACGCAGTGAATTATCAACGGCCACTCACACAACGTAATGTAGAAACCTAAACATACATACGATGCCAGTATTTATCTTGATAATGCTTTTCATACGCGCTCTGGCATGACAAGGAGCACACGAAATGTCGACCCGCGCTCGGACAGATGGCAAAACATAACGTGCCCTCTCGAGATCACCTCTGCTATTATGATAACGACAGGAAAAAGTGGAGACACTGATACCTGTCGGGCTGAACCTGAGATGTACTCGTATTGGCGCTATACGTTGTCCGATAGAGTGATCTTTTGCCATGTAAATTTGTAAGGTTACTTGTCGGAAAAGTTGTGACATTTATGACGTTTGAACATAACGTTGGTTGTTCCTCAGGGATTTCTAATCACGTGAATCATTTACGAATTGGAATTTTGACAAAATTGAAATAGGAGATGTGTTTGAATCTATGACGTCGACACCAACGTCATTCAAGGAGGTCGTTTGCGTGCTTCGGTGTATGCATCACAATTACAGTACCATGAACACTCCAGACTCCACAAACGATTTTACCTGTATACTAACAGCGAGTCCACGGCTGCGCTCGGAGTGGAAGGTGGAATTGCTATGAGGTAAACAAAAAACTTTCTAGCAGAAAATCATATGCGGTGCGAATGGAGACACCTCTCACTTTTCCTCACCGCGCGGTTGCGATCTCCTCCCCTCCCTCTCTCCCCTTACTTCTCAAGAATGATTGGCGGCACGATCGGGTGAACTCTACAATTGAAGAGTTCAAATCTCAAGCTAGTGCACAGCCAGCCAAAAATGTTGAGAAGGTTTTGTTCGCACAATGCACCCGTAATGCTTTCAGGACTGATATAGAAATAGCGCTGACTGATGTGGTTACTGTGGGTGTGATTGGTGTGACTTCAATAGCCTGCATACTTGTCGGCACCAATATTTGTTGAGCTATAGCTCCTGAATGCATATCCACACATACATTGAAATTATATTCTATTGTATTGTATTCCTATGAAGTTCTGTGTCCTTACAATAGGGTCGCGCTTGACACGCCGAAATGTATTCAAGTCAAAATTTATGTTTTTCCCTGCATCAATAAAATCATTATATTTGCCAATTCATTATGGACAGCGTGATCAAATTTACCGAGAAAGCGCAAATCTAAATATACTCACCTTCATAGGTAGCGTTAAAACTAATAGAATTTGATTGTCCTTCAGAAACCAATTCCACAATGACGACGTTCGTTTTGGAGAAAAATGTAGGATTTCTGTCACCTGTCCGCATCATTGTGTATCGACTGAAATATTTCGATGTTGATTCATCGTCCGCGTCAAATATCTGAAAAAGCAACGTCGATTCTCACCGTTCCGGTAAAACCTGCTTAGTCAATAACCTTGTTTTTTATCAGCATGAAACGTCAAACATGTTTCGCTTAGGCAGGGCAACCGTTGGATCAGATTTTTAAAATATGCTCGCGGTTTACCGTGACATATGTAGCGCATTTACAGTAAAGATGCCCAAGCCACAAATCCCAAGGGTGCAGAGATATTTTGACTCTTTTTCCAAAACTAGCCTTTCAACATGGCCAGGAGTAAGAGAGGCAAAGGTGACGATCACAGGCAGACAAAAATATAGTGTCATCACGAATTGGACGTCCAGTTCCAATTTAAAAAGAAGTCACTGACCAATGGTCTGGGTGATAAGACATGAATGACTCTGGCCTGCATGGAAGAAGCCTGCCAGCTCGCACTGATTTCAATCCCAGACCGAACGCGTGCTGAACTCTCAAGTTTAGGCATAAGGGATCCACCCCTAAGACCCTAACACTACTTCTAGGAATGCAGCGATCTATACACAATTTTCATCATCGCAAGTAGACTCTCGTGAACCACCCCACCACCAGCCCTGGCTGTAAATTTGATGTGGCAGGCCTATTTTTCCAAATAGGGTTGTTGTCATAGGCCATGATATTATCTGCTCTACTAAGCGCCCAAACAACCTAACGTCCCAACCCAAGTCAAAAATAGCGATCACATAACGTTGACGGCATATTGCAGTCACCAGAAACATTACTAAAGGGTCATAGAGTCCTTAACACCGACCTCCCATCCGCGGTGGTACATTGCAGTCACCGTAAACGTTAGTAATGTACGTAAAAAGACACACGCACGCTCGTTCGCCCGACGGTCCCACATTCGAAACATTTCACGTTTTGCATATAGTGACGTTTTTAGCACCCATGCGGAACGTGCATGCATATGTTTCCTTTATGACGCTCGTTTAGACGCAAATAATGCATGATCGATTATGTGGCTATTACTTAATAAAATATTTTGAAATTTTGAATTAAAATGATATTACAGATTATGTACACTCATCACATGATTTGCTCTGCTTGCGGGAGCCGAGGTTTAGATGAATGGTAAATGTTTACAAGATCGATTAGGAAGGGTGAAAAATGTCAAATGATTTTGTAAAAGGCACTCACTCGGATGTAACTCTTCCCCGCGAATATTCCGTCGTCATTTCCATTCGTTTGAAAATCCACTATTTCAATTCGAACCGCGTCGCCATCTTTGACGTGAATTTCCCACTCGCAGACTGTTTTGCCTCGGAAATTTGAAAGCCACTTAGGACTCGCAAACCACCCGACATGACCGATCAATAACGACTGACCACATCGACGTTCTAAAAGCAGTCGCATGTTAGGACAAAACAAAACACGAAACAATCCGCGATGCATGAAATCGCAAAATCTTGCCGAACGTCATAAATATTTGACATAATGTTTACACAGATGTATTGAAGCACATTAGTGCCGAGAGAACAAATTAGAAGTCAGAAGAGTCAGCGTAGCTTCATAATGCAGTGATTTAATGACTGTCATGAGTGACCACAGACTCATAAACATTGCGAACTCCCTCTAGAGATTGCGAGTCTTTAGATACTAATTAGTCATGATTACAGTAATTGATCCGGATTAATGATCCATCAGGGTTCACACAACACAATTTTCACCTCCCACTGTTCTACGCGCAATGATAAATCACAAATGCATATGCATCGCCAAAGGACGCCAAAGGTGCTACTAATGCGAATAATAGTTACCGAACCCACCGTCTACAACTACAAGCGATAAGAGTACATCGGAGAACTATTTATTGTTGGATTCTGGGCAGTGGCAAGGAAAGAATTCTACCATCGCCCCGACTATAAGCGATGACAACTATTCCTTGTCACTTACGAACTGGACATTGCGGACTACAAAAATGCCTACATAAAATCCACATGCGCATGAATATTGGACTTTTGAAAGCAGTAGAACCACCGAAACTGTCGCTCACAGTAGGTCTATTATAGCCTATATCACTGGTAGGGGCTGTACCTACGTGAGTGAGTGACAGCCCGTCACTATAGTAATCACAATTCGTTAAGTCAATACACAGCCTACGATTTGAATTCCAATTTGATAGAATAGCAAACACTAAATTGCAGCACTAAATGTCGCCTGACAACACCGATAAATCGGATGGAAATCCATCATTACTTTCATTATTTGGTGTTGGTCAGGCTGCTATTACATATTCAAATCCACTGAGGTATCATCAGGCCCACATCTTATACACAAAAAATCCAGGTCAAACATTATGCACTAAAACGATAAAACTAGACAGTTGCAACTCCTTATTTCAAAACGGATCCTGATAAACTAGAAAATGTGAACAAGATAATATTCCGTGCCACACTCACCTTGTGACGATACTACGGTTAGATACAGCGAGCAGGCCACAATGATTGATTTGAACATGTTGATTCTAGACACGTCGAGTCTTTTATCGCGACAGAGCTTCTTCTTCTTCGGTAGTCAATTCCAAATGTATTCGTCGCGGTGTGGTGACGCCTTATTATATATACTTCATCGAAGAAATATTTGTTGGAGATTTTATTCTAGTTCATATCCACTCCGCGCAGGCATATTTTATCGGAATGGTATTTGTTTTGGTATTACTACGGAATGTAGCAGATCGTCAACGATCGTTTTGATTCAGTCTACCTTCGTCATTTGTAATCAATGTAATCAGTGCATCGTCGCTTTTCAAATGTTTCGACTTCGAAAACGCAATCAAAAATCGCCGAATGTCAAGATCAACGCTAACTCAAACTCGTCCCAGGAATATTGTACAGTTTCACGATGTTCGATAAATTGTTGGCGGACGATCAATAGATATTGTAAAGAAGATCACCACAGATTTAGCGTCCAGCCTTAGTTTATTGAGAATTAAAACATTCACTAGCTTTCGGAGCTCTGCTCCTTCAGGACGCTAAATCTGTGGTGATCTTCTTTACAATATCTATTGATCGTCCGCCATCGGCTCTTCTTCTTTACAATATGAAAGATTTTTGCAATATTCGGAGTACTTTTTACGTTCTTCGTGCAACCCAATATTAACTAGCGAACCGCTAGCATATTAGGTATTCTGTCAAGCATATTTTATGAATACCTGCTTTCATTGGTTAGGGCGTTAGGCAATGATCAATTTAGGATAAAAAAAAGTTAGTAGTGTGTTGAACAGGGATGAGTTTGCGTGGTCCGTACTTTACTCATGGCGTTGTTACCACATCGATTTCTATATGAACCGACCTAATGAAGATCAATGCCGGGGTTACGCTGGGTGAGTGAATGTGGGTAAAAATGGGGCGTTGTTTCAGCGGAAATTGCTGAACAGCCACATCCAACCTCTACGGCACAATGCCATTGATTCTTTTTTTCTCAGTTGATCTATCTGCAGGGGTAATGAGGAGGAAGGGCGACATGCGTATGAGAACAAATTCCTGTCAATTCATAGATAACTGCCTGAAGGCTAATGAGCTCATGACGTCTATACTGATAGAAGCGACATGATTACGTCGACGGCATACATACCTTTCTGACGTTTCTACTCTGATCATAGATAGTGCACAAGAAATTCAAGGAACTAGCAAGGCTGTTTTCTCAAAACATGGAGGAAATACACATCACAAATCGTCGGAAATGACACAAGAACAACATACGATCCATTCACTTTCAATTCCTCATTGCACAAAAGCATATTTCATCACATACAACTGATACAAGTATTTTAGTGACTACTATGTCAAATGTGAATCACCAAAGACGTGGTAAAACCCATAGTAATACACACTTACACACATACACTTGCTATACATACCATGCTTATATCTCTCTATCCTTCACCACATGATAATAATCCCATTTGATGGATGTAACGTCCTAACGTAGGCTTTATTAACTTTCTTCACAGAATATGATAACAAAGCGACTGCAAGCTGAAACGTCAACGCTGAACCTCATGCGTTCGAACACAAACCCGAAAAGAGACGCTGAAAGCTGCACACTGGAGGAGACAAATAAACAGATTACGGAAAAGTAATCACTTAGCAATTAAGGAAAAATGCAAAACAAGGATTAAATCATCAGGCTTGATTTTCACATTGGATAATTGCGGAGAAATACTTGCAAGACTGTGGCGGCATACGCTTTAGCTGACTAACCGAGCGTGTTTGTGGCCTGTCTTCGGACCCAAGGGAATGTTTTGATTTGTGTCACGAATATGAATTTTATGTCGCAACGTCCCTGGCCTTGCGAAACATCTAGTTAGGCTACGACGTCGATGTTGCGATCAGAGAATGGGCGGCAACTTGACGCCTTCACACTTCGTCGCCACTGAAACCACACAAGACCGGAAGAAAGGTGTTCGAAGAGGCCACGAAACGGAGTGCAAACTGGGTCGGAAACTCAGAATAAACAGGTATTCTACTACTGGTGTGGATAATGCCGATCAAGGTAACCTGGTTCTACTTACACATATGAGTACGGAGATATACGAAATATATACTGACATCTAACGACGAAAGCGGCGATAATTCATAGGGCGGTATAGAATGTATAGATGACAGCCCAACGCACGCTTCAGGCGATATTGTATGTGAATTTTTAGAAGGTTTCGGAGTGTCGGTGCCTGAGGGCTACATATAATTATCTACAAGTCATGGTGAAAAGTAGCAATCTTTTAAAATTCGTCAACATGACCTTGATCACGCTCGAATGAAAAACAGGAATGACATGAGAGAAACTAAATTATATAATACATTTTTAGCATTTTGTGAAGTTTTTCTTACGTAACGAAATTTTCTCATTACAAACTGTTGAGATTTGGCTCCCAAAATATGGGATATCTTGTCCACGAAACCATGACGTGAAAATGATGACTGGTGATGAATTAGAAACAGCAAAGATAAATACTTCATCTTCTGTCGCCACAGAAGCCTCACCAGTCGAGACCTAACAATTATATTTTTCACCTCCATGGCAACAGACCTCCCCACTCGTAGTGCCTGACAGGCAAGTACATAAGCGAGAGCACGGGGGCCCTGTGATCCCCCAAATTCACCCAAATTCACGCGAACTTCGCTCGTCCTTTTGAAAGGAATGGGTGGAGTCGCTGTAGGCTTTCGATAGTTTTCGTAAACCAGGGCCGCTACATGTTACGTTACGCACGTCAATATTACGTAAACTGTTGCCATCCCGTTTGTTCAGACCAACTTACATGATGAACTCACTTTTGTTTCAGAATGGCAAGTAACAGAGCGATACGTCTAGCTATAGCTGCTTCTAATGATAACACATATGGAGAATTTCCCGATCAGAAAAATACGTACGGCGCACGTATGGCGGGAGGCCTCAATTTAGCATGGCCTTTGGTGGCCTGTGTGCGGTTAAGGGTATGCAAACGCAACACTGGCCCGTGTACACGTGGCCGTGTTTGGGCCATTTACGCGGCTCTACTCAGACCATAACTGGCATTTTTGAGTGCGATACGGCATGGGTTCTCTGTGACAAAGATGTACATGGACCAAGTATTTCCCTATCAAGGCCATGTGTGGGCCTCATAACCCGGGGCGTTCCACGTGAAAGCCTTGGCAATCGCACACGCGGGCCACGTCGGGACGCTCCCATTTTTCTGACTATGTCATTTCTGAGATTATTGTAATAGGCACACTCATCCAAGCCGATGAAAGCTCGCCATTACTTTATCAGTCCCAACCATTTACGGCGAGCGAATCATACATAGAGATTTACCACGTTGTTGAGGGAAGCGTGTTCGTTATAAACATGTTGTTACATTAAGCTTTGTTCTATGCCGATACGAATTATGTATTGTTCAGACTCTTTGAATTACGAGGACGATTAATGCAGTGAAACTATTTTAAGCAGAACCCCGTAAAGATGGGTGATCTATATTAGAAGCAGGCGCCTTAGGCAGTGAACGAAGATATATAAATACAGCGCAGAAGTCTAAAAATGTATTACAGTTCAGCGCGATGCTGGAAGACCGTTTATAGAACACTATATACAATACGTTCAGTTCGTTTACTTGAGTTTACAGTCACAGATTTCGATGAGTCTTTATGAAATGTTATAGAGAAGATACCGGAATTCACTATCTCTGCCCCCGCAAAATATCACGATGCGTTAATTTCCGATGTTATTATCGACAAATCAGCAGATGGTGAGAAACACAATGTCTGATGCTTGCCGAGTCGCGTATTCATTCATCTGTATTGAAAATGTAAGCCTCGTGCTAATCGGGTTAGTGAAGCCGTAACCCCATAATTTCTGCAGTATCATTAAAGGTAGATATTATGATGTGATGATAAAACGGTGAGCGTGAGCATAATTATTCAAGTACCAATTTGAGCTCGGAAAGATATCCTCATTACAGATTGCAGCCTGTAAATGGATATGGGCGTCGGCCTGCCTGTAGGTTATGTCTCCCAGTCACTTCACTTTTGTCATAGAATATTCAGGATATAGCAATATGAGAAGGCAGATCCAAGAAAATTGTACTCTTATTCAAAAACAGTAGTGCAACTTCAGGTTTGATTCGGGATTTCTCGTTTGCTTTTTTGATAAATTTGTCGCATAGACTATTATATAGATAGACTATACAGTATAAAAACCAACAGTTGTTCTGTCTGGGCTGTTCACCGGTACCAATTCAGTTCGGGCTTCGAAAAGTCATGCAAAACCTCTCTTGCAACCAGCGATGACAAATTGCGTAGTAGATGACGTAACCTAAGTGAACGCCAACAGAAAGAACTCAATGAGCCAGGCACGGCCAGCACAACCGCACAGCTCACAATACAGAGAAACAGAACAGTGCGGCAAAGGAAACCTCCCACACGTGGAGTACTCTATTATGAAATTGGCACAGGTATATTGATTACAATTACTGTACCTTACGCGGCATCGTAGAAACGTACAGAACATAGACAGGGCGGTTACCAATAGTTCAGTAGCAAGTTCCTAAAATTTAATTAATTCATGAAAATCGACAGGTTTCTGTTTAAATACGATCTCGCTATGGCTAGCAACATTGACAATGGTGATCCAGACAGAAGTATCATCAACATCAGCCGTCCAGTTCTTTCTGAACAAACGCTAAAGTCAAGATACGGATATGAGCCAGAAAATGAATTGTCTATCAAAGAAAAATTATTGAAAGCCTTGACTCCAAAAGAGAAAAGCGCCGCACAATTCACCAAAAATTTCCTCGCCGAAAAAATTCCGATTGTACGATGGCTACCAAAATATCAACTGAAGAAATGGTTGCTTGCCGATGTTATAAGCGGATTGACAATCGGCATTATGCAAATCCCTCAAGGTAAGCAACGTAGTTATCAATCAGTATATGCCTAAAACGCCAACGCCAAATGTTCCGGCGGTTCCGGCGAGCGAGCATGTGTATTTCTGCGTAGCCTACATTACTAACGTTTACGGTGACTGCTGCATGGTTGCTACTGCAGTGGTTACTTTGCTTGTGCTTGTTTCGTAATATTCCATGTCGATTTGTTTGTGTAGGTATGTCGTACGCGTTGCTGGCGGGCCAGCATCCAATTCATGGTCTTTACAATGCATTCTTACCTGTCATACTATACACAATCCTGGGCACCTCGAGGCACACATCCATGGGTAAGTTCGATCTATGCGACAGAATTATTTGCATATCTGCTCTTGAAATCGATTAAACTATATGTTTTAATTATTTTCTGCCAGGTACATTTGCATTGACAAGTCTCATGCTTGGAAATGCCATGGCTGGACTAGTTCCAGACCCGGATATACCCTCGGAGCAAACATGGGCAGAAGTTTATGACCGTAGAATACAGTTAGCAACAGCTATGATGTTCATCAGTGGAATATTTCTGGTGAGTATCCTAAATTCATGTAATTTTCTTGTTTACAAAAGCATCGTTTTTTATTCAGTTCGGATTGAGCATTCTTAAAGTGGGTTCAGTTGTGATCTACTTATCCGATCCAATGATATCTGGCTTTACCTTTGGAGCTGCGATACTTATTGTTGTTTCTCAATTTAAAAGCTTGTTGGGAGTGAAAATAGGAAGCTACGCCGGACCTCTGAACCTGATCTGGGTAAGCCAAGTTGAGAATATTTTCATACGAATGAATATGCTCCTATTGATAACTTTCTCAGATACTCAGAGATATTTTCACGGCGTTAGCTAATCTGGATGACGAGGGGCGTACAAAAACAATAGCAACCGTGGTAATATCTGCGATATGCATCATATTTCTCGTGATTTTGAAAGAGTTGAACCTGAGATACAAGGAAAAAATACCTCTTGGTTTACCGCTACCTGGAGAGATGATAGTTGTAAGTTGGTGAACCTTTAAAAAATTCCTACTCGTAAACAGGCCTCATTTTTTAAAACAAAAGGCAGCCTTTACGTGAACGGCACAGTCGCGAGTAGGGTTGGACACACGAATTCGAATACTTTGAATCGAATCGAATAACAAGATATTCGGACCGAATTGAATAGCAATTCGTTCTCTTTTCGAATTTCGAATACTACAACAACTTGAGGTCTATACGCGTTTCAACGTGGACGTAGCCATGAGAGGTTTAGCTTGAAGCACTCCTTTTCTCTGGTGTCACACTTTTGAATTGGATTTCTGTGCATTTTGCTATTACCCTGACAGCACGCCATGAAGTCGTAGACATGGCTTCACATTTGGCTAGTTGCGTCTCTGCATGATAATATATTTTCAATCAAATTTTATCGAATTAGGGAAATAACTAGGTCAGTCACGTCTATTCGGTATTCAATTCGATCCGATGTTTCATGCTATTCGATTTTGCCCAGTCCTAGTCGCAAGCTGCTCTAGCTGCAGTAGAAAGTGCCAGTACAGCTGCTCACACTCCCACAGCTGAGGTTCTTTATTGCATCTCGCAATCCAAAAACATGTTGATATTGCGTCATCATCAAGATCGATTAATCACGGTTGCCAAAACAAAACGGTCCGTGTAAGATGACCCTGTCCAAAGGTTATTAGACTTCCCGGAAGGGAAGTTTTGAGTTTTTGTATTTTCTTTTCTCGATTATCTAGTTGTTATAATTGTTATTACAGTATATATAATACTTCGAATTTTTTTTTTACCTTTTTAAAATGGAAATTTAACCACATTTTCTTTAGGTTATTGTAGGGACTGGTATTTCATACGGTGTGAACCTGGCTGGAAGATATGGAGTGTCTATCATTGGCGATATTCCCAGCGGGTCAGTATTTTATGATCATGGTGAGAAAGTCTGTAATTTTATCAATTGTATTTCTATTTACTTCGCAAATAAATATACTGTCTATGAATTTCGCATACCCTTAGACGCGACCATAGGATATTTTTGCCTCGGGTAGTAAAACGGCCAAGCAGCCAATGAATTGGTTAAAAACCAATTATGGTTGAGTTTTGAAGATTTACTATCTTTAAATAGATGCCTTAGTAGGTTTACGTATTAACGACCTATAAATTTGGCTCACGCGTTTTAAGCGAGGGCCAAAACTCCATAATGACCATAATACACCCGAAGCCATATCTCCTTGAGGCCATAGGTAGGCTAATCCATCTGCAATCCATAAATTCATATCAAATTTATCGCTGACAATTGTTATATCAAAACTGATGTCATTTTTAGATTGCCACCACCAAAAGTACCTGCTCTGAATGAACTGTCTTCCCTTGTTGGATACGCGATTCCCATAGCAATTGTCGGATATTCAGTCTCTGTGTCTGTCGCAAAGATATTCGGGAACAAGTTCGGATATGAAATCGATGCCAATCAGGTATATTTATAACATCTTTGCCTCGGGTTCCCCCATGGGCTATACCAACGAGTTAGAACAGTAGATTTATCTAAACCTTTCAGTTGGCCGAATGGTTTAGACTGTCCACCTTCTGATCGGGAGGTTCCGGGTTCGATTCCCGACCGAGTCAAATCGAAGACTTTAAAATTTGTATCCGTTCCTTACCTGTTTGGCAGTCGGTATCGGGGAAGTGCGGAGAGCCGTGATTGTAATAGGGCTATAAGCCGGAAGTATTGACACGTATACCGTGAGCATCGACCTGGCATAAATGACCGTAGTAGGTGAAAAACGCCATAAATTACAACAAAAAAATAGATTTATGTCGATGCAAAATTCCAAAGCTCCGTGGGGCATGCCGTCAAAATAGGCTACGTTGGTCGCCTTGTTCCATAGATTGCTGCAGGCATTTTTCAAACCTTCACAACCCGTTTGTCTACAGGAACTCGTGGCTTATGGCGTTAGCAACACAATATGCTCGTTCTTTTCCTGCTTTATCGCTTTTCCGTCTATGTCAAGAAGCTGCGTTCAGGCAAGTTTCACTAAATACAATGCAGAGTCATGCTACTAACATACGTGTTCACCTTTCAGGTTGAAAGTGGCGGAAAAACTCAAGTGGTCGGACTGGTGTCATCAGCTATTGTACTACTTGTTTTGCTGGTAATTGGTCCATTGTTCAGCTCAATTCCACGGGTAAGCATGACTCAAATAAAATAGCACGAAGGGAATCGCGCGAATTCGTGTCGTCGGACACTGTCTAGCGCAGAATAACTAGCGCAGACACTACGCTTCCGCAGAGCGAGCGGAAATTTCTTCTACAGTCCGTTATGCAAATCTTAGAAGCCACCCACTACATGTTGACCTGATGCGTAGGCCTACTAGGGCCATGTTGTGTCAAAGATTAGTCCGGCGCTCTGTCGCCATGGAAGCTAAACAATCGACCACTAATTAGTGATTAGCTGATTACGTTTATATCCAGTAACCAGTGTCTCAACAACCTACAAAAGAAGAAAATTTCAGTTACTTATGAGGAAATATCTCGCTTATTTACAGGCATGTTTGGCTGCGATTATTTGCGCTGCAATGAAAGGCATGTTGAAACGAATACTGGATCTCAAAAGTTTATGGAAGATTAGTAAACTCGATTTCGCATCATGGCTAGTGGCCGCCTTGGGGACAATATTTCTAGATGCTGTAAGATTACTTGTTGTAGGCCAAACTTGGTGATAGAAATATTCAATCTGTGTCTTTATATCAGGTGTATGGCCTTGTTGTTGGCGTTGGATTCACTTTGTTAACTATAGTGTTCCGGACCCAATTCTTTCCCAGAGAGCCACTGAGAAGGATTGGTGATACGGAAGTGTACAGGAAAGCAGGAGACTATCTACAACAGGTTGGTTATTCTTGGATAGATCATTCGATTTCTCTCATATTTCGTTCTCTCTCTTTCTTGTCTCATCTCGCTACTCAGTCAGTCTTTCTACTAAACCTACCACGGGACAGGTCAATATTGGGATTGCTCTATATGTCGGTCATGAATCATTAAGGTGTTGCACGGCAGAATGTTATGGATCTTCTCCTGGTCCGTATTACCCTTCTAATCACCACCGAGAGTCCGAGACTGTACAAGTATGGCATTTTAGCCTTGGCACGTAGGCCTAGACGTAGGCCTACTGTCAATACTTTATATCGCATACGAATACTCCCCCAACCTCAACGTGGCCACTTTCTATGTAGGGAGAAGAAGAACAAGAGATCCGTGTTGCAGCGTTTCGTGGCCCAATGCATTACGTCAACAAGGAGTCATTTCGCAACACAATCCGGAAGGTGTCAGGCATAGATCCGGTTGTGGAGCTTGCTAGACGGAGGAAAGCAGAAAAGAAGGAAAAGAAAAGAAGGGAACTCGCCAAAGAAAGCAGCACTGACGTAAGCAGAATGACATTACCGATACTCAAATTTTTTTTCGTCGGCGTCAGGTCACCTAATCTTGTACGGCCATCTAGCGCAGCGGTGTGGGCCTACATAATGGCTTAGCCTATTACAGAATTTTCTTACCGCATCAGATGTCAGGCCTTAACTGAAACTAAGTTTATAAGTCTGATACTATATATTATCTAATTGTATTTTCAATGTAGGTATCTGAAGAATCTAGTCACAAGAAAGGCGTTGTCAACACAGGATTTACTCATACCGATGCTGGTAAGTGTGGGATCTGTTGAATTATTACCTATATATAGTGATTATAATTTCAACCGAATCGCCCGAGTTCAATCGAGAGTGATACCGAAAGTGAAAGCAGAGCATCGAGACTGGTTTCGGGCGGTCGAAAATTGTGGGCGAGATCAGCTTGATTTTTGGCAAGTAAAGTTTCGAATTTCCATCTCTGATGGTGGTATCTCACGAAAAACATCGAGGTTGCGTCAACGCAGACCGCTTGTTTAAAATCAAGATTAGGTGGCAGACGTCGGTGGTCGTAGACTGCACACAAAACAAAGCAGCTATCCGTACGTCGTCGGAGCTGTGAACATTCACGGAGGCCTAGATCACCCTGATTATAGAAACATTACACATTTTTAGATGGTGATGCCAACGGAGGCGAAATAGATCCTTCCTCATCCATTAGCCCAGATGTCTCTATATCGTTGGAGGATTCGCCTTCTAGCAAGCTGAGATATATCATCGTGGATTGTTCACAAATGTCATTTATGGATTCTGTCGGAGCTAAAGTTATAAGAACGGTAAGAATCATAGGTTACGCTGGAAAATGCGTGGGAATAGCTGCGTTGAGGTGCGCACGAAGGGGGACTGTGGACCGAGCAGACTTTGCGATACTAAATGACGGACTCAGCGGACTCGAGGGGTACAAAAATTGTCGGAGATTCGCCCGAACTTAGTCAGGGCTCCCTTCGCTCCATAAGTCGCTTAATACTAATTTCTATTACAGGTTACTGACGACTATCAAAAGATCGACATTGTCATGCTGTTAACATCATGCTCAAGTACGTCAACAAACGTTAGGATGTAGTTCGATATATACAGCATATGCCACATCTTGGCTCAAAACTCCTACTAAATCCTGACAATGCCCAGGAGATAATCTTATAAGATAATGTCTCCACACGCCATGGCGCCCTAAACCGAAAGGAGCGAATGGCATGGTGAGTGAGAAATCTACAAGCTCTCAAGGGCTGTTTGCGACCACTAGCGGCGCAGCCGCCGGGAATTAGGTCGCCACAAGGGTACCCTTGTCCTAACCATCCGACGCTTAACACGTTTCAGCGTTTTGGAGCTATGGATTGGCGATTAGCTAAGCCTACACGGACCGCGGTACAGAGAGAACTGTAGTCTTGAATTTCAAGCATGGTGCAATGCACGTGGTAGTGCCTACTTCTAACACGTAAGCGGTTTTGTTGCAGGTGAAATCATGAAAATGTTATCGGTTTCTGGTTACTTTGAAAAATTCGCCGATAATGCGGTATTTGTATCTGTTCATGATGCCGTCGTATACTCTCAAGATAAATTGATGAGCGAACAGTGCATGATCGAAGACAATCCAGAGGTACGGCATATAGTTTGTGCGTGAGAATGCCGTGTCTGAATGCGTGTGATATTTATCCCGATTATAATTAGCGAAGGTATTCATTTCCGGTCATTTTGCCTACGTAATAGGCCTACGTACGAATGCTATCAACTATCCCAATGCCTTGATCTCCCGTTAGCACCGACATGGGTGGAAACTATACAGAAATTCATATCTGTTTCAGGACATGGTAGCACCTTCAATGTAAACCTGGCCATATGAACTATACATCTCAAATCACGCATTGATGGAACACGCTTCAAGCGAAGGAGACTGCTTCAAACTCTGCTGATACGATCACACGGTAGTCGAGCTCCTCTTGAAATGAGAAATGCCCATAACGGCATAGTATTTATCTTGACTACAATAGCCCGTGTTCGCATAGAAACTGCGCAAAACCTCCTCGTAGATATATATTTCAAAGTTTTGCCGGGACAGAGAAAAAGGCACCGACTAACGAACCGACACCATTTCCACATCATTGAAAGAGAAATAGGAAAAACAACCAACTAAGCAAATCTTTAAAGGTGGTGAAATAGGAACAAGTTTGATACTAATGAAAAAAAGGTAATGGCCTTCACGATTGTGTGGAATGGCCTACATACAGAAAATTTTCAACGGGTGCAAACATTCAGTTTTTTCAGTCTCTTGCGATATTCTTTATAGACATTCCATCCAACAGAGAATTTTGATGACATTTCTGTAATCTTTTCAATTATAATTAATATTCACTTCAAAACTGACAGGACGTCCTCTTTGTCTCCTCGGGCGTGTGTTAGTTTACGGTTTTCATGTTGAGATATCTTCAGGCATCGGTGCCATTGTAGTGAACTTTCACAACTTTGGCATGGCCGGATACACCAGCTTCATCACCAACCATTGAGTTCATTTCGGAAGTAATGTTGTATTTACCACTCTTGTTCATTCGTCCGCGTAATATAACGATGAGCACAACTATTATTATTAAAGCAATAATAGCAGCGACAACGCATAATATTACAACTGTAGTTGGGAAAGCAGTTGATGCAAACAGTATTTCTGTTTCTTGCGAGGTTTTCCTCGACGTGCCTTCTGGTGATCTGCTCGTCACCGTCAATATCACATCTAATAGAGTCGCTCTGGAAACGGTATCTGTCGTGTTGGTGGTTGTGGTAGCAGGTGAACGAGGTGGTGTTCTCTTGTGCTGTGGAGTCGAAAGAATCTTACCGGTCTTGATGTCAAAATCTGGTGGATCTGTACGGACATGAGGCGACGTTGCGTGGCTCTTGGCACTTGGCTTTGTGGGATTTTGCGATGTGTTTATCGACATGACCACGTCTGACGTCGGTATGAATCGACGTACTGTGGTTGTTTCAGCCGATGTTGGATTCAATACCGCAACATTTCCGTTCCTAGACTGGGGCCGCGGTCTGTTTTCAGTTATTACAATCCCGGTTGTCGTAGACATATCGTATCCATTGATATTAAAATCGTTATTTCCATGTCTTACTGGGGATCCTGATGTCACGATAGGTTCCGTATCGTCACCATTCAGTCCATATCTTGCTTCTAGGTCAAAACCATTGGATGCAATTAGTAGCGAAGTCGTTGTCAGTTCCGTAGTCTTCTCACTAATCGTAGCTGAGGGTGTGGAGAGTTCTCTGGCTTTCTCGGCCGTTGACGTAGAGTGTGCATTATGAGGTATAATTAAAAGTGGAGCAGTATGTGTTTCTCCTCCCTCCTCTCTCTGTGGATTGGCGGATATATCATCGTCCGGATTGATTGTACTTTCTGCTGTGGCCTTCTTTACCGCCAAGGTGGACTGTGCGTCATCTGCCACAGTCATTAGTGGAGTAATTGTGGTTTTTGTGATCGCCTTCGTCGATGCAAGGGACTGAATTATACCCGATGATTCAGTAGATTGTTGGCTGTTTTCAGGTTTTGCTGCGTGCGTAGTCAAGTAGCTAGATGCTGTTGTGGCCGAGCGCTTAGTTTCAGTTGACTGCAAGGCATCGCTCCTCTTCGCCAACAGGGTAAATGTGGTGGTATCGATTTTTGCGGTTGGCTGTCGTTTCGCAGGCTCAGTAATTGCATTACTGTAGGCGTTCGTTGCAACTAAAGCGGATCGCGACCGACTGCCATTGGCAGAACCGGTTAAATGAATAACGTCGAGCTTTGTGGTTGTCTCTCCGACTTTAGCGGTACTTTCTATTGCATCAGTTGATGTAAATTTTGGGGTTATGGTAAGGGAAATGCTATTGGTGGTATCAGTCTCAGATGAGGTGCTCTGATATGTAGGCGTTGTATTTCCGGGTTCTGATAAAGGACAAAATATGTCTAACATTCGTAGCGCGGCGCAATCGTCGTCCAAAGAACCGCCAGGTAGATCGTCTAGAGCGGGATATTCGGAGTATCCATCATCTGAGTAGAAGTAGGGATCTTTAGCAACCTCGTTAGGAGTTGTAACTGCGCCTATCATGGAAATAAATCCATTTCCACCCATTTCACCTCCCGAAGCTTCATCGTTGTCTTCGTCGTCGGTCGTCACTACAAAAACGCGGGATGTCAATAGTATTGAGTAAGCATGCGCTGAAACGATTGGCCTATTGAACTGACCAAGCAATCAAAATGCTCCTATACAGTTTTAATGAACAGAAAACGTAACTACACTGCGAACCCAAAATACTAAGGCATATGAACCGTGACGTCCGGTTGAATGCAACGTCCTTTAGATCAACTTAACAGAACGATGTAAAATACGATGCCAGCTTGATTACATATGAAACAACAGGCTACAGATCTAATCATTAAACCCGTGTTTCATTAAGTCATTATCTCAATTAATGATAATTGATATTTACGCGAATTAATGAGATACGCAAAATACGACATTTTGCGCCTTTTTCAATCCGACAGAAACCATACGGACAGCGTTACGTATCATCGCACCCGAACCGTACGCAACGGCCAACATGACCGCTAGATAACGTGATCATACTTTCATGACCATCAATGTCTTGAGGCTTAGACAGCTGATAGAATAACGAAACGTTCGATACTTGCTTCTATGGAATTTGATGTTGTCATCGTAAACTTATGTACGCGCTTGCCACAATGTAGCCAAATATAGATAAATCAACTATAAGGAGGACGAGATGCGGTAGTAACTAGTAAGTAGTAACCAATCTGTGAACATGCCGAAAGATGAATCACTCTAAAATATTTCGTTGCTATAGTACCACTTTCAGCCCAGTTACGTGGAAAGCAAGGAAGCAAAGAATTCGCCGGGAGAATGCGAGACGAATGACCGTGGGCCAGCGGCGAACACATTGCAAATGCCATGTCTGGAAAGAACTGTAAACCTACCCAATTACAAACGCCTAAAAGTCATAATTTAATTGCGATTAATGAATAACATACATCATCTTCTAGGCGATTAAAATAGCATTGAATAGGATGGCAAATTTCGAAGCAAGCGAGACAGCATTTTATTTCTGTCTCTCTTCTCTTCCGCGATCCTTGTACCCCTCCATTTCCCCAATTAAGCCAGACTTGGAGTTGCGTGTATGACAGAATCACAAATTATGCTCGTTTTGAACTTTCTGATGAAATATCTATTTCCGTCAAACAAGTTAATGACGAGACAACTTACCTTCTTCCGCGTCGGTAAAGGTGAAGACCAAAGCGATAAGGTATATGAGATATATCACTTTCCAAATCATCCCGTCCATCCAATGAAGAAATCTATCCTATTTAACTATTCTAATATTACATGGAAGTTAATGAACCTAAACTAATAGAGATTTGTATCATAAATTGCGCAAGACAAAGTAGTCTAAATCGTAACTTGGGAAATTCTGACCCTCTCTAGACGGCTATTTCATCGTTGCAGCTGCTTCGAGTCACTATAGCTGAGTGCATAGAAAACCGATCTTTCGTGCTATTGTGACGTGTATGCGTGTTCTGTGTTACGAGTTATACCCTTGGGAATAAAACAAAAACGATATCGACGGCCACGCGAGATCACTGCATTCAATATTTTACGTGATTCACGTTACGCCTAAAGTCACCGCGACGCCTCCAGCTTTTGTGCGCAGTCACCACCACTAATAACCCCGTCATATTTGCGAGCTAATGACATCTGATGCTACGCATTGAGATTCTAAGACGTAGGCCGCGTTAGGTCATCTGGGGTAGCCTAAGTCTAACAGCTTGCTGCCAAGACCGTCGGATATCTGCATATCTGGCGATATCAAAATTACTTTGATGCATTCCATTATAATAATAAATGGTTGTCCGTAGCAGTGACCTTGCCCATTGCTATGACAGCGAATGGCCATGTAGCCTACAACTGGCTTGTTCCTTTGCCTTGTTAATTCCACTGATTCAAATCTTATGCAAGTCCCGCAACGTTAAATCGATATTGAGCAACACTACGAGCCAACATCACACAGTACCGCCTTGAATATTTTATGCTTCTTACCTAATTTGACTGAAATTTCTGATACGGAGACTTCTTCCCACGGCCTCCACCCTAACAATCATATCTAGATGTAGTTCAAACGCAGACATGACTGAATAAAATAACACACAGACGGTAGACGCTACGAAGTACGTGCTCCTAGTTTTGTGGGCAAATGGAAGTCGACCATCTGCGTAGCGAGTGAAGTGGATAGAAAGAATGAGGCAGCGCCATATGAGAAACATTTGAGATCATACCTTCGATTTTACATTTGACTCAAGACGTTACAGATCGATGGTAATTCACTTAACTTTAAGCGCTAAAGATTGTGTCATTCAAGATTCGTTTTCCTATACGAAGGAATTCAGTCACCCTAGGTATGTTTCAAGCTACGTCACAAATCACGGCAAAGCGCGTATATTCTATGACGCCGTGGCTATTGCCTCTATTCATTAAAAATGAATCTATTAGTACAGACCTTGCGCGAAAGAGCGGACCTCGCATCAACACTCGACCCCCGCACAACGGGTGGTAAAAGCTATCAAGCCTTGGAGCTAGCGATACTTCATCAGCACACACTTCTTGTTCATACATCATGATGTTGGCCTGCACTGACTAGAGATAGATAAACTCCTTCCTTCAGCGATCAAGTTCACTACATTGCACTTACAGTATCTTCGCCCACGGAAAACTCCCCACAAGTTACACTGATAGTAAAATTTTCTAGTGAGTTGAGTTGCGTGGAACAGCATCACCATAGCAACGTACGCAAAACGTCAAGACATTGAACATGAACAACTCCTGTCACAACATTGCGCAAGATATACACATTTTATCACGCTATACCTTTGTACATTGCTTTGAAACATGTACATATCTTTTTCAACTATACTGTATTCTTCTCGGAAGATAGAGCTGTATTGGTGTGAGCTCTGGGCACTGGGCTATATCAAAAAAACGCTCAATAATGCGTGGAATCAGAACTGACCTAGTTTGCCAAAGGAAATTCGTTACGAAGTGATGACTCGGAGGATATAATTTAATTAACGACCAGTGGTCCAAATACATCAGATCGCGAGCAATGAGATGTAAAACGGGTACTCTGCTTTACAATGATTAGTGTTGGCGCCGCTATACACATTTAATCAATCATTAATCAGAGGCATGTATCATGAAAGTGACTCCGTCATTGAAGAGCAACTCCAATCAACATTTAGATAATGGCAAATTTTAACAGGCCTAAAGATCATTGCTTCAAGTTTTGTATTGCCATCGAATCACTCTTCGTTGCCGTGGTTACATAAAAAAGATCAAAGGGAGCACAACAATAACAAACGGCATGTCCTGATTCCCAGCGGAACTAGATCAAGCATATCGTTAAAGTTCTACATTCCCGATATTAACTTAAGCATACGAAAGAGATCGGAACGTTAGAGGTGCTAACTACACATGAATTAATCACTAAATGATAGAAAGTACATCCGACTACAAATCCCTGAAACTGACTTTCGTTGTCGCATGTCTTGAGTCGATGGCGAGAACTGGGGGTTGAAGCGTTTATGATAAGTGTATCGAACAGTTGTTGTATATGGGTTGGCAAATTAGTTTAGTGATTCCCAAGCGTCTAATCAAACGGCGTCGAGTGTAAATTGCAATACAGGCAACGGAAACAAAATATGTCACATAATGGTGACACCTAATTGGATAACCTCGAAAATCAATATTAATAAATTTCACCTGATGAATGAATTTCCGAAAGCTTGTGAATGTTATAATTCTCAATAAATCTCAAGGCTGGACGTCTAAATCTGTAGTGAATATTCTTTACAATATCTATTGATCGTCTGCCATCGGTTCTACTACATCATTCGATATTATTAAATGTTATCACATCGCGAAATGATCAAAATACCTGATGAATACAGCACTCCTGCTGAGCGTAACATTTTGGGCTGCCTTGCTTTGCTCAGTAGAACACCAATAAAATTTGACAGGCCGTGCCACACAAGTCTATACAAATCCGTACAGACTGTACCTTCCACATCTACAGAACGCATTCCGCTGTCACACATATTCAGATTTGGTTACAACCTGGATACGGTTTTCATTCATCTGGATTAAATTTCACTGGATTAACGAAGAGCCTATTCTACAAGAAATATACTTTTATGCCATTTCACCACCGTGAGGGTTGATTGTGTGAGGCGGGTCATTCGTTACGAGACTATTTACAAAACTTTCCGCAGTTTATCGTAGTCAAAATACCGATAACATAACATAACATAACAGGGATTCGACAGGATATGTTTCACCATTACATAATCCTTACTTACATCTTACAACATCACCTAAACTGAACTATATAAACCCTTTACCCTGATATGAAACAGAGACAGGATATCGGAAAGATTCGCGACTTATTTCCTAATATCGCCAATTAGGTTAACGGTACCGCACAAATCGGGGGGGACTACAAGGAGGAAGTCTTTCAAACGCAGAAAACCTGAGCGAATCAATACCATGTGCAAGCGGTGCACGCGGAATGATCTAACCAGGCATAGCACTCGACAATCGCCCTATACAACCGAGGCGGCAAATTTCAATACTATGGGGATAGCCCAGAGGCCATATCGTGTACTTAAGCCTTCCCATATTACCACGCCACACTTCGATATCGCTGAAGCACGCACTCGGACTCGAAATTGCCCGGATCGAAAGCATAGGCAAACAGCAGGGTATGCTTGCTCTGATGCTCAATCTACATTTTCAAAATTGGTTGGTAGGTCGGAACTGCCTTCCAGCTTTATGAAAGGCGCTTATGGTAGACAACTACTGTAAAATTCTGCCGGCTGAAGCGTCACAATGTGTCCTGCGTGTAGGCCTACTATGTAAAGCCATGCTCCGAAACATGAGTATACTATACACTGAACAGACTTACAGGCGAACATATAATAACCATCGGCAACGCAGCACTTTAAGACCTGCTCTACCCCTGAATTGCAACTATACTGTAGGATAACTCCACCAGCACAGTAAGACTGCAGCAGCCATTCCCTCGTCCCTTCAGTTATAGTCTGAAACGCGCGAGTCAGGAGATCAGAATCCTCGCCGTGTGGCCTGATGATGATGATTAGAGTTTCATTGATTGGGCATGCCGGTCGCTTGAATAAGGATTCTTAATAATGATGTAATCATCCTCTCTCGTTGCAAATAGTAACAAAATATTCCTGTTGTACCCACAAGAGATTAGGCATTACGCAATGTTTGTATGTGGCGACAGCTGTCCATGGTCGCATACTTTGTAAAGTTGTATTAATGATGTCAACGTTTATCTCACGTCCGCACCAAGTTTTCTTAAAGCTTGGCTTTGAGCCACCAAACTAATGCAATTACAACAGCAACTACGGAAGAGATTCTCAATTTGTGTAAGCTGCGACGAAAATAGCTTCAAGTTTTTTAGGACCACTTATACTGTATATTCATGGAATATTTTTCAAATCAAAGAATTTGCCGGAGCGAATGATTTTGATTCATTCTCACCAATGAATCAAAATCATACAATATACCATGTGTGCATGTGTCCACTGAAGATAATATAATCCTCGACAGGCGCAATGCTTCACGCACCGAGACACCAAAGCAATGCGTAATCAGATTTTAAAGTGTCAACCACAAGATGTCACCATAGAGCTTCAGAGCTGCGAAAGTTTACGTGATCCAAGTCACGTTTGCCCGGTCTGTCACTGTTGGCCTACCTTGAATGTAGTGAAAATTCAAGCCCCTCGCGTGGCGTTGCCTACTCATGGGCTGGAGGATGGTGGCTTTTACCTGGAGTGATGCAGGACCAAAGGGACCATTTTCAATGAATACTCGGTGGATTATTGTCTGTTCGATATCGAGAAACCACCATTTTCAGTCTCTGCAATGTCGTGCCTCGTTGGATTGGCTGTGGTCGCATCAGTAAAATATATATGAGTTCACTAAGATCGACAAACTTGTTGGAGGGATTGGTGACATCCCGCTATGTCACGTAAGCCCTACATGTTGTGAGAGGGATTTCCCAATCACTGCGTGAAAACATAATCGCTTAACAAACCCTTAGGCAGTTCTGCTATTTTCATGTACTGCTTGATATTCCTGTGTTTATACGGACGCGAGAAAACAATTTCGATGAAATCCCTAAAACTAAATGGTTCAATAAATCCACGGTCACAGTCTTCATATTTGATTCATCAGAAGAGTCAGACGCCTTATTTACAACTATAAGCTGTGCATCACCGAAATGAACTCTTTTAAAAAATATGAACCGTGCCTCCCGGGTGTGGATATAGCATCGCGCTTGCTTACAACTGCACTTCGACGCTTAAAGACTCCAGCAGTGGCATTATAAACACTCCTCGCAAACGTTAACGAGCTCGCTATTGACTTACGAGCTCGTTAACTCGAAATTTGGTATTACGAACTTCACTCTCGGTTGCCGAACCTCGCAGACGCCCTCGTTAATTTACGAGCACCTGTGACCGCTAGCTATGCGTGTTTTCGGAAGAGAAGCTGATGATGTCTGAGTTTTTAGCAGTGTGCCAAAGCAGAAAGCGCCAGAGAACTCGCCGTAATCCATTGCAATTGACGGATCGAGAACTTATTGTCGAATCTCGTAATATTGGAGTTATATGATTTATTGCATCAATCGGTGTCCTGAAGCAGAGATGAAGGATAATAATTAATCATGTAGAAGGGAGACTATATGTCATTCTAGGTGTGTAAGATAACAATGTGCTACAGGTTTTGCGTCAAAGCTTCGAAAATATGCCCAAGTGCGTTTTAATTCCTTATTTTATGCACTTTTATCGCGGAGGTTTGTTGGTGGTGGAGAGAGAGAATAGTTTGCAAATACAGTATTGTAATGTAGTTGAACTCCGCGCTGATCTGACTCCAAACTACGTATTCGAAACACCCCACGATAAACGCCACGTCAGTGACGTACGATTCTATAGAGCTCTTCGCACAGTGGTCTGTCTATATAAATACTGTTCTTGCACGAGTCTTAGCTGAGACAGAATTGATGCCGAATTGATGATTATATTGAACCAATATTCCAAGTCACTTCGATTACACGTACTGTACGTACGATGAAACAATATTAGTAATGCCGAATAGACAAGTCGAATGGTGTATTTTCTATGACCACATGTCTACAGCGTATGTGTGCTCCGTTGCGGCAGACCACCAGATACTGAATGTCGGAATGAAAAAAAGCCCATTTTCGAATTCAAAACGTGGCGCCAAATGTCATCACGTGGTTCAACCACGGGAAAAACAATCCCAAATTATGTCAGCGAATTATCTTCGCATGGCTTGAAACCTTCTTTATAATAATAACAGCGGGAGGTTAGCGGTATTGTTATGATCGGAACAGCAGGAGTGTATTTTGTTACGACTAAGTCAATTATCGATTCCCTGTGCTATATGGGTTAGTTAATTATATGTCTTGTTTGGTAGAACCCACTAATGGATCATACTCTCAGAGAATTTAGGGCATGTCCGAGTGCCCTAGATACGACAGTTGATGTCGCGTATATACATTCAGAAATGTATATGCGACACACACTCAGTAGTTGCTTCAAGGTATTTTGTAATGCATTTTGTCATTAGATCTTTGTCAATGTTGTACTGTTGTGTGCGCCAAGTGAATGGATGTCAAGTTCCATACGTTGTTTCTAGAAGAAATAAGCAGTAAAGTGTTGAGCTATAAACAAAGGTGAAATAATTACTTATGAGTATTAATAAATGACTTGTCTTGAGATACTAGCGAGTGCCCCAGGTCTCTAACATAGCAATAGCTAATGGGCAGCTAACCTCGTCACTCCGGGGCACTATGAGCCAGAAATGAGTCTACCTAAATACTTGAGATATCTATAACATTAGGAATATGTGTTGTGGTGTAGGCCTACTGGCCATGTCGTTCCTATACGACCTCGCCGTTCTGACGATGCATCAAACCAAAGATGTTGAATGGTATGCGAAAATTCCAACTTTAATGCCCAAACCGCAATGAGAGCTTGCCAGACTACAGTTGCACACGATATATGCACCCGTATGCTGGTCGAATATGCGCGGTCGGTCCCAGCTCTGACAACTTGGAAAAGTTTCGGAGCGACACACTCACAGTCAAATCATAAGGGGTATATAAACGCTTTTTCAAACATGTTTGCTTAATTTGACTGCAAGCGCATAATTAACGCAGCCGCCCGCAGATTACGAGTCACCCTCGTGAAGTGACGAGTGACCGTTTGCTGAACGGCAGTCGTGTCATTTCAGAGATGGTTAGTAAGTAGGCTTAGCAAGAATTTTTCCGCGAAATATAGAGTACGCAGCACGTTGTAATAAACGGCGCAAAGTATCGAGAAATGTGATAACGGCGTATTGGTATAGCTATATCTTATATCGTTATCAGTCAGTCAGTCAGTTAGGGAGGAATACATCAGATTCATAATAATGTCAAACTGTTGATTAATTTTCAACTGCACTACTGTAACTAAAGTCTTAACATTGCAATGACGTATCAAAACTGCTGTTACAAAAATACGACTGAAAACTTACATCAAAACTGTGCATTTGACTTGAACGCGTCGAATAGGAGAAACGCCTTTCGATGTTAGATTACGTACGACTCGGCTAAAAGCGAGGTGAGCGTCGCTGCGTTACTCAGATTGGAAGGAACGTCGCCGCTTCATCTCAAAGAGTCACTTTCAACCTTTCCGGTGAAGTACTGACGCAAGGAAGCGAGCAGTGTAATTCAGGAGGTTATCAACGCGGTAGCAGGACAATTCGTTACTACAAATAGAATATATTGAAGAGTCTAGTGGAGCCGATGCCGAACGATTAATAGATATTGTCAAGAAGATCACCCCAGATCACCTGATGAAGGAGCGGAATTCTCAATAAACTTTGAAGGCTGGACTTTAAATATGTGGTGATCTTTTTTACAATATCTACAAATGAGATTTCGTTTTATTTAGCTTGCATGATCTTTTGTGATTGTCAGAGAGTGACCATAGCGGCATTGCAGGTGCGATGACTACTGCGTATCTCTAGTACTTTGGAGCCAATTTATCGTGGATTGTTGCACGCCCACCTTAGACTGCGTTAGTTGTCCTTGTGTCATGCATAGATACTGTCCAGTTTAAAACAATACCAAACTTTCGCGTAACGTTATGATCGGATATATTGTATATCTTTCCAATGGATGTTACAAATTGTTATGTTTAGATTTAGAAGGTACATTCCGAGTTAGAATCCAACCTCCAACAAACAAATATTTTGATTACGAGTTACGCACAAATGCAGCCCCTATCGTCTCGCTTTTTAAATATCGCCTTGGGTGAAGTTGTACACGTACCGATGATGTGTCACAGTCAATTAGAAAGTCCAGTAATTTCGTCAATAACTATTAGAAGCCGGTAAAGCAGTAACCACAACACATGCCTTATTGCTTGCATAGGTACAAGTGCGAAGCCTGATGCATATAGTATTTTCAACGATGTTTTAATATGATATTTGTGTTAATATGTGTATAATATGTTTTCTGAATCGCAGCAATAATAACAGTAATATGGTAGAGTCAGGCGACATCGCTAATAATAAGGACCAGCCTCAAAATGACACCAATTTGTCAGACCAGGAGGCGCTTGGATGTGAGTTCATATGCGGGAACTACAGATCAAAGAGGTAAGCTATTTGACTACTTGCGCATGCACATCGAACGCGTCGTATGTTTACTAACGGAAACGGAGCTATGAACGGACTGCGCCGTATTACGAAGCATTTTCGGTCACGACATGACGTTTACTCGTGTGATTTGTGATTGCTATAGGAATTGATAATGACTAATGGATTGGATGGAATCTCTCTCGCTCTAGCTTTATTTTGACAATGGAAACGTCGTGAAGTGAACGCGTACGCATGACGTAATCGTTTTTTTTTTTAATTAGTTAATCTAAAGGATGCTGATGATGAGCTGTCTCACTGATATTTGCTATGCCTGACACACGAAATGTTATTGGTATTTAATTTAAGTGGAACTTCACATTGACCTTTCCACCAGTTGATAATTATAGAAATTGAGGCGGCTGATATTACAAGATACCTTTGTCGATAAATTTGGTTTGCTACGGCCATGGCCTACTTTAGCCTAGCGTAGGCCACGCTAGGGCTATTACTGGCGTTGTAGTGACAGCCACCTCGCCAAGTTATGGAAATATCGAAATGTTCGCAAAAGCCTAATCCTTCACAACGTGGTAGTTGTGCTCTGTGAGGTTCGGCCTCGAACACGCAGTTGCGAGGACCTAGTGTGACAGTTATATTATTATCGATTTCGGCTGTTCGCGTGGATTTTCGGGTATCACCGACGATCGGCGACCGACCCCGCCCCCACCCCGTAGAATCTTCAGTTACAAATTTGTAAGCTGAACGCTCGAGTGAGGATCGATCAAGCCCCTACGGAATAGAATCGATTGCTTTTGAACATCTTTAAATTTTTTCATTTTCGAACACAAGTAACTGAGTTGGCCTATAGGCTACAACCAAAGTTAGATTCTAGCTAAGGTGCTGCTACAGTACGGTACTAGTTATCCATTACAATAGCGGATACATTTTCAAGCTTTTCTGAAGGTTGAATGATCGCTATCTGAGTAATAGCTTAACGCGAAATATCAATATCACTTGTTTTCGGTCGTTCAATACCGATATAATGATAAGACCGTGTGACGTTTCGACTGTTCGGAACTAAGTCACGTTTTTATTTTGATAAATATATAAGTAATAAATAATCGCAAATTTCGAAATATTGAACCGCGCGCATTGGAAGTTCTTGAAAACTGTGGGCACTGTTTCGTTGGTAATCAGTAATGAAAATTGACCTTTGGCCTTGATTGATTGATTGATTGATTTACATCGAAGTCAAGTACACAGTATGATGATGTGAACATGTTACCTGTCAGAAATGGCGATCTTACATACGAGAAAATGTCTAATTTGGCAACGAGGGGTATGGTGTTAATCATCCCAACAATATAATTAGTACTATAGCGGAACACCAGTAATTAACGATAAGACATTGTCATTAGTTATGCCAACAACGAAGGTCGGTATTTCTTGTAAGACCTTCTAACAGTAATACACCTTAATTGGCTCAAAGGAGTCAACCATATACACTTTTAGTATCAGGAAATGGTTATCTTAGCTCAACGGTAAAATCACGACGTGCTTTCTTGTCGACGTTTTGCTATGCAAAATGTGATCAGCGTGCATTGCCTCTACGCAAGACATTGGCTATCACAGACCGACTACCTGCGACTCACCGGCGTGGTCTTGTATACTGGTCAATATCATTGCACGCACGATTTGCTGTGCGTAGCGTCACATTTCACATTTGAGCAGGAAATCGTTACGTAGATGGTGAAATCGATCATATAATCCGTTACTTACTCCTCGGTATTGACATACCCTGATCATGGCCTCGTGGCCTACTCTACTCTAAAGTAGGCCATGATGGCCTGGTGATAAAACAACTATTGACTTATCCGGTTTATCCTGAAGCCTGTTAACTATTTTAAGATTTATGTGTCATTCGAGGGTGTTTTTTGCATACAGTTTATGATAGCAACGATGATGCGATTGTAATGCTTGACGTTACGGGGAAATCTGCGGCGATGGCAGCGCTACCTCAGTGCGTCTGTCTGAAAATTTCCCGACGACGTCACACTGTCATATTACCATGTTAGCTGAAGCATTCAAACGCACTATCAGCGCTATTTCCATCTACAGTATATATACACTTCTGATTAACCACAGCATTTCCATATACGCCGAAAATAATTTGAGTGGAATTTCCTTTTCGTTGCGTACCAGAGAGTGTCAGAGGGAATATACGAAATTGCAGTATCATTTTTCCAATTTTACAGGCGCCAAGTAAAATGCATGCAGTTCGCAAACAACGTGAAGGGGGCTGTCGTGTTCCTATCCGTCGCGTTGTTCCTGGAAGGTCTGATTAACGCTGGTCTTTTCAACGCTGTGATCAGCACGATCGAAAAAAGGTACATTATTTACATCCACATATTTCTCATATAAAATGACTAAACGGTGGGGCGAAATGATATGCTCCCATAGTGACTCGCAACCTTAATTGTGATCTGCATTGGGGTTTCTAGCGCACGTTGACGAGTGCCCTGTGTCCATTAACCACGCTTCTTGTACTGACTTGATGATTGTATTACAAGGTTCCAAATACAAAGTACAGAGAGTGGTGTTGTCGCGACTGGATTCGACATCTTCGCATGCGTAACGTTGCTTGTAATAGCGTTTCATGGTGAAAACGCATATAAGCCACTTTGGCTTGGATGGGGTACCTTTATCATGGGAGTTGGATGCGTGTTGTACTCTCTACCTCATTTTACTGCGCCGACGTACGTGCCGTTCAGCTCAAGCGATGACACACTATGTGGAGCAAATACAACCGACAGCGACTGTCATGGATCTACGATAAGGAATTACAGGTAGAAAATTGCAGAGTTTTTTGATATTCATCATCCGAGGGACAGGTGCCTCAAATGCATAAGCGGATGCGTGAGCTGTAGCGTACAAAAGTCGTATCATTTTTATTATCCCATGATTTTAACAACTGTTTACTTATTTAAGGCACGTATTTTTCTTTGCGAATGGATTGATCGGGCTCGGATCAACCCCACTTTTTACTATGGCGATTACCTACATCGATGAGAATGTGAAGCAAAAGAACTCCGCCATTTACGGAGGTAAGTAATACAAACTTGACTTAAACGCCCACGTTGGTCCAAATAGGGTAAATATTCCTCATCTGCCGGTATAGGCTCAATGAACGGAGCTCGTTCTAGAAATTACCGCACCGATTTGAAATTCGCCTGTATATCTAGGTATATACTATTCAATGGGGACGATTGGACCAGCTGCTGGATATCTGCTCGGCAGTGCATTACTGACCACCTACACCTACCCCGGCTCTGAGTAAGTGATTTTTATGCGATAACAAAGACGCTGACGCCGGCCGGTCAACATTTTACGTACATCGCAGAAACGTGTGTAATTAGGTGGGAAAGATCGCGTAAAATGTTCAGGCGAAAGAGAAATGTCCGTGTCTCCAAATAAACGGTTGTAATGTAGGATACCCAGGCCTAATAGCCGGTCTAATCTCTTGTCAGCAGACCCATCTCCCGTTGATAATGATGTCATATTATGTCTCTACCGCAAGCGATTGCAAGAGATGGGATGATGGCTGCATGAGCAATCAATTTAGCTCCAGATAATTAACAGTTCGTATGAGACTATGAGCCCTTGGGACAAAATACAGATTTCGGTATCGCACTACGTGACCGACAATCCCCGATCAGACGACTGCTTTTCGAAAATCGCTGAATCATTGTTTTTCGTATGAAACAACGCTGAACCTTCTACATGAGACATTATCGTGAAGTGAATTGATAGTCGTCGCCGTAAAATGAAATATCATCTATATATAGTTCCATGTTATAAATAAAGCACCCATTTACTAGACGCTAGTGTAGTATAATCTTAATATGCATAACCTATACGGTTGCGCACAGTGAATCACGCATTACTTTCTTTTGGCAGAGTTAACATCTCATCAAACAGTGCACTTTGGGTTGGAAACTGGTGGGTTGGCTTCTTAGTCGTCGGAATTCTCCTCATGGTGTTGTCGTTCGCCATCAATATGTACCCCAAAAATCTACCGAACACTGCCAGATTTCGAGACAACAGAAACTGCGAGGTTCACAGTAACGCCGCATCAGTCAAAGCGACCCAAAATGAAGAATTCGGGAAAAGGTCTGTAAGCATCTTTCCTATAGGCTATACTTTAGCACTCCATCAACTCCGTTATTCCAACGAGTAGTTAGTAGAATATCAATTAATGCAACCTAACACTATTACAGCTGGAAAGATGCACCGAAGGTATTCTGGGCTCTACTGACAAACTTGCCATACGTATCGCTCACCTTGATCAGTTGCATCAATTTCGCATTCGTTTACGGATTCAACACGTTTGGAGCGAAATACATCGCGTCGTTGTTTGGTGTCTCAATATCCATCGCATCACTAACATTTGGTATGAAATTTTCACTTATTATAAAGTATCATTGAAATAATATAAATAATAACTTTATTGATAGGAATTACCGCGATTGTGGCAGCTACAATGGGTCAGTTTCTTGGAGGATGGATTATCACCAAGTTTAAGCTTGATATTGGAGGAATACTCAAGTTCATGATTGGCTGCACTGCTGTAGCACTGATGGCGTCGTTTGGATTCTTGATGCATTGCAAAAATACAGGTATAAACGTTGTCGAATTACAATAGCCAGATATTTTACAAGTAGTGACCGATAGCTCGTACTCACTCTCTAATACTCTAACATCATTTTCACAATCTATGCCTCTGGCGATCTAATAATTATGTTTAGTCACAGGTAATGATAAAGTTCATTGAAGGAAATGAGACACAAGCATTTAGCAATAATAGCTGTGTTCGTGTTATTAGTTTGTGGCGAAACCACAGTTTACCTAGCCCAGACAATCCGATTGGTTCCGAATTAGCCTTCCAACTGAGTCAACGTCTGCAATATAACAGGGAGAGACAATTGCAATACAGTCATATTCCTTGGTATTTTTAATGCAAAGACACTGAAATTGATATTTGTATCTGTTTGGCCTTGGTGTAACGTGTAAGGGTGCGCACTGCTTGGATGGTGGTGTTTAGTCACAATGTTTTATCGGGTTTCGACATGACAAAAGAGCCTGATATAGCGATTTAATTACAGATTTCGTTGGACCAACAGTTGTAGAAGTCAATAATTCATTCGTCCCAAGCTGCAGCGTCGAGTGCGGATGCAGTACAGATTCATTCGATCCTATTTGCGGAAGCGACGGACGCACATACTTTTCTTCTTGTTTCGCTGGCTGCCGAGAGCGGGTTAATAGTACGGTAAGATTTTGCAATAGTCAAGTATGCAACATGTACTAAATCATCATCAGATGCATTCGGAATTTTACGGGAACGTAATAGGGTATCTCATTCTCTTAAACCATAAACCTTATCAGGACACCGTGTGTAGCATCGTGACATTCGTTGCCGTGAGGTAGCAGCAGAATAATCGGCTAATGGTAACCTTACACAATCCTCTGTTATTATCACTTTCGATATTATACCCCTTGACATTGATAAGCTACTGGAACCAGTACGATATTCTTATTTCATATTCAATCCTTTGTCAACAGACTTTCGCTGACTGTAGCTGCATTGAATCTTCAAATTCATCCTCACTGACCCCCACCAGCACTGCTACAATCGGAGAATGCACAGCTCCAAGTTGTGTTTGGTTCGGACCGTTCTTGGCAGCCATTTTCTTATGTACTCTATTCACCTTACTGAAGACAACTCCTACTTTACAAGCTACCATTAGATGTGTGCCATTCAACCTACGCACAAGTGCAATCAGTGTTCAGGTATAAACCAATTTAGAGTAAACCATTTAGCTTCGCCATGTAAGTAATTCTAACTTGTCTTGCAACAGAGGCTAGTCTTCACGTTACTCGGAACACTTCCTGGTCGTATTTTAACCGGGAAGGTTATCGATTCTGCATGTACAACTTGGAGTACCGAATGCGGTACGTTAGGCGCCTGTAGGGCTTACGATACTGCGCAAGCATCAAGATACATGACCTACCTCCTCAGCTCAGAGATGGTAAGGAATTATTATTTCTATTCGGTGTCTTACGTGTTCATTATCATGTCGAACTTCATTTTTCAGTTTATTTGCTTGATACTTCAAATCGCTACGCTTGCCTTCTATAAACCTCCAATAAACGTTAGCGACAAAAACAGGAATAGCCTAGCCGTTACGTCCGTGACTATGTCCATGGAATTGGACAAATAGGAGATCGGTTTGCTACCAAATGCGCTCAAGTATCAGAAAAGGCACAAAAATTGAGAAGACGAATGGACTGCGGTTAACTAACTTATGTTTAGGATTGGATTGGACGCCTAGAGCGAATGAATTTCCACGCCCAAGATAGGCTACCCTTCCGACATTCGGTCGCGACCGATAAGATCTATAGAGTATGGATGGATCTGGTTTTTTGGATACGACCCCACTGTATAATAATAATAATCGTCCATGCAATGCGATTTTACCACCCACTGTGCGTGTATTTGGCCAAAGGCCTATAGGCCCTATGCTATAGGTTTGCGATACCTCAAGCCATCAACCGCTAGGTCGCAATATTGGTCTGTTTCAGATCGGTGATGCATAGTTATGTACAGCACAACCGATGATTGCAATTAAATAGCTATTTGCTTGTTTCGTTTCTTCCGCTATTTGGTTTTTATTCTTCTAATACATATCCTTCGCAACGAATTTTGTGCTTACAACATTTTCTTAGATAATATACATCCACCCAGTTGAGTTTTAGTCCATACGACATACAGTAGCCTACACAATCCCGTTAGTAGGCGACGGATGGATTGGCTTCAGAGGTCATCATATATCGAGACAGATAATAGATACAATTATATTGGTGACGTAATGGGGTGTAGACCTACATATTATCCACATTATAGCGAACGTACAAGACATTACGTTTCCGCTAGAGAGTTCGGTGACCGAGCAAAGCTGTCCATAGCGGAAGGGATTACAATCTTAAATCTTTCAAAGGGAGATAAATTCGAAGTTGAAAATCTGATAGAGTCAATCATCATATTTACGCAGCCATTAAAGTACTGGTCACATTTGAGCAAGTCCTTATTGTTCCCATACCTTGATGCAATACGCCCTCTTCATCATGACTCCCTATACTATATTTGCAAGGATGTATCATTCAAAGACAGTGATGATGGAACGTTTGTTTACTTTTCCTCGTTGTAGTTTTGCCTTTTCTAAACAATCGATCTATCAAACTCTAATCCACGAAATCTTGTCCCGTCTTTTGTGAATATAATTCTCGTGGTAAAGCTGGTTTTAGGAAGCTGTGTTTTGTTAACTATCAAACGGAGTAGGTCTGTAGCAAAGAAAGATAAACAGTCTGAACTTAAGAAGTTGTCCTTATGAGGTAAACTGACCTCCTTGGAAATATTTATAGCGATTCCAGAGGCCGTCGAAATAAAAAAAGAGTCGCGACAACACTACTTGAACTAAAAGAATCGTCTCAGCCACCTACTTGGATTTGTATAAACTTTGTTCATCTGATTCCGGTCACCCACATGTGTAGGCTCAGAGTACCACTTATTAGCAAGGGAAAACTGAAAGTATGTGTGCTATTTTGGACTGACTGAGGTCAGCGCATGACATTATAATAAAAAAAACTGTACAACCCACAACCCGCCCTCGATCATCCTTACCTACTACATATGAGGATCATAAGTGTTTGCCACAGACAAAATTTCCACCCCAAATCTGATAAAAAACTAAAGAATTCAGGCTCCTATATACTGGACTCGCTGACTCGCACTTTAGCGCTTACGTAGTCTCCCCTCAACAAACGCCTTCAGGCGTTCGAAACATCAGAACCATTGTCATTGTGGAACCGTAGGCTACGTCGAAAGCGATTAATGTCATCAGTGATTAATTAGGCCTAATGGATTCAACATGAGCGACTTAGCCTGCGTTCATTAACGACCATCATGATTGGTTGTACCGCTTTTACGTTGTGATTGATGGGCATTTGTAGTCAAAGGCAAACAGGAAAATTTCAAATTCGGCAATCGGCTGTTAAGTCTACAAAAGATCGTATCGTATCGAGTCAAACGATAGCAATCAAAATAGTATTTGTAGCTTTTTATGATCAACGCTAATGAAAATAGTATGTAGCTTAGCTTGCCCCGCAATGTCTCGCCAATGCGGGTATGTATAGTAGCCGTATTGATAGATAATAATCGGAAATCTTCAACCATGGCTTCGAAGAAAATAATATTACCGACATCATAAATCATTATCGCTTGGAAGTAAATTACTCTTGATCTCAGTTCAAGATCTTGACCTGAGATCAAACGTAAACAAATAGCTTTGAATACGAGAGGGGCAAGTTTTGAATGGTTGTGAGAATATCGCTGTGAAGTGAAATTTACTTTCATATCAAGTGTCTGTTCCTTAAATTTATCTCCACGTTGTGGATGCCTAGATGCCGAGCTTCCATGCATTATGGTGTTTAAATTTGGCGATTTCAGAAGCAAGTTTCTCTGCCTAAAAGTCCCCTATATTCGCCTGGTGCTTGATGTTCTGCGTCTGAGGCACTTTGCGGTGAGAAACCTTTGGCGGGAAATTTTAAAAATGATTCGCCGTAAGGTGGCGTCATTCCTAATATTGGACTGAGGCCCAAACGTCCGAACACGTCGTGAGGCGAAACCGCTTTAAGAAAACAACAACACGCATAAAGCTTAGAGTGCAGGGATTATGAAAAAATGTCGAAGTTTATCAACCGCTTCTAAGGAACGCATCATGCGTTGTTGCCACCGATCCTCGCGGATCATCCTAATAATAGGATCCGCTTAAGCCACATCCCAGCGATACGCAAGAGTTTTTGGTTACAGAAAAGTTGTAATGACGAGGTTAAATAGTGTTAAAATCGATACAAGTCAAACAGGCAATCATATGATGATGGTAGTGAGAAAACACAGTGGGTTAGCAGCGTTTCATAATAATATCAAACCACACAGGAAATAAATAACGTACACACTGAACATCTGACTAGAGATATGGTGCACTCTCACGACAACTACGACAGAGTCGGACTCACGGTAATAAAGTCGCTAAAACAGAACGGTGTTAAGCTAGAAAAATCCTGACAAAAAGACAAACTTTGTTAGTCAATAGCCTCACCACACAGGACTACCGTAAGGTGCGATAGTGGTACATGAAATACGACTATATGTCTCAGCTGATATAGGATTCCATTGAGCACATTACAGAAACGAATGTTGATGTGTAGCTTTGTCGGTAACGGGTTAGTAGATATACTCTAACCGAAACGCCCTCGGACTTGCAATTAGAATGTAGCTTATATTGTAAAACACAGTGCTTTCGCGAGCGATATCAGGCAAGCATCCGTGGCAGTCGATGCCTCGTGACACCGCGGCAAGATCGGCAGCATTCTCGTGCAAAGTATGGGTGAGTGCAGCTCCGCCGTTGAAAGGCATTGCGACACCACGAATGCCTGTCCTCACATGGTCCTGAAATGGAATTGATTAGAAATACACCAGTAAATAACGTTACGAGTTCGGGAATAAAAGGATAAATGTAGTAGATGTAAACGACACGATACCTGATTTTGATGAGATGCCACGGCACAGTACTGTATTGCAAGGTCTTATATTCGGAGGTTTCCTTTCATATGAGCATGTAACGGAAGGTCGACCGAGAAGCATGCATCTCACAGCTCGCACTTGTCGGCCATTTCCGCATGTCTTCGTGCACTAGTAAACAAGGATATGAAATGAACACCGGAAACAAGCTCAACGCAAAAATTGATTTACATACAGTTTGCCACGATCCAGACACCCAAGTCCCCGCTCGGCGATATTGAGGAGGACTTTTTTGAACTATGCTATCACCATCTTCTTCCTTTTGTATAACTCTCCCTACCGATATGCTTGTACTCTGGTGAGTTGTTGTTGGAGGTCCCTGCGTTGACGCGGGTACACAGGAATGTTGTGTGCATCTCTTGTACAATAAGACACGTGGTTTCGCACTATTTTTACACAGTCGATAATGAACCAGCCGTGGGCGTCGTGTCCGTCGGTCTCTGAGCATGCATTTCATTTTGCGATATTGCTTCCCAGCTCCACAGCTAACAGAACACTGAAAAGATTCGGTGATTGATAGCATCTCCGGTCTTTCATCGCGAATATACTATGTGTTGTTATACCTGACCCCAACGGCCGACCGACCAGTGGTATCGAGATCTGCAATACCTTGATAAGCAAAACTCTCCCCTTCTAGGCTGCGTAGTTGCGTTGCACCTTTCATCAGGTAATTTACGAATGCCACTTCTACAATAGACAGTTCTGGAGCGAGTCCCGCGTTCGCATGACCTGCTGCACTGTACCAGAATTCGAAATCGTGCCAATTCTTAAAAATATTTTGCTGAAATACCGTACCTTAGTCCATCTAGTTGCTTTCCATTCAGCGGGGCATTCATCATTCGAACATTTCTGGTGGTTTTTGGGTTTTGGTGAGGTACACTGCTTTGGCGTGACGATAGAAGTGACGTTGCTAGAGCGGAGGACGCATGAGATTCGTCTGACTTGAATACCCCCGCCGCAAGACCTGCTGCAGACGCTCCAGTTGCCAAAGATCCACCTAAACCAAGCAGCACGGTAAAGTCCGATGTAGACGTAGGTTGCGGTTTGGAGATAAAATTATCAGAATTCTAAGAAGAGAAATCAGGCCTGAATTTTAAGGGAAAATTCATCGTGGGACCGAGATTCGTGGCAGGGATTCGGCTCCCTTAGCAGCCAAGGTCGGTGTGGTGTAATTTGCGTTAGTGTATTTCCTGATTTCCACTGATTACGCCTAATCATGATTGCATGACGTCGGAGCCCGTGGCTGTGGTACGTCTCTCTTAAGAGAAGACTGCCATTCTGTGATTTGCGTTGTGTGGTGGTGCTGGCTGAGATGAAAAGCCTACGTTAAGTTCACGACAGTCGGGCTGATTATTTCAGTCGGAGACTTGACCTGTGCCATTTCATCTACTGAATGTAGAGGCATTTAATTGCAGAAAAGTTTGAGGCTTTTGACTATTCCATATACTGTATATACAATTTCCTGTTAGAACTCACTTTGCGGGGCAAGGCCGTAGGCTGCATGTTACCATCCTGCTCGAAGGCTTTTTCGAATGGCGACAAAATTTTGCTTGAACGACTAGCTTTTTGTTTTCAATACATTTTACCATAACACGTCGAACACCTGAAAATCATGAAGACTCTACGATGCGAAATTGCTGCTTTCATTTTAATATGATCGGACTCAGTATGACAAGAACCCAACTGTCTACGATTCAATCAGAAAAATCTCTGCTCCAATGCGAACCTTTTCCACATGTCCGAGAACAAGGACCAGATGTTTCTACCCATGTATAGTGCTTTGCGGAAGTCGCAGAACCACTCTTACTGATCTTAGGCATCGCGTATGTGAACCGTATTCCCGGGTTACTTCGAACGATCAGTACCTGAGAATATTCACACCATCATGAATGAAACAAACTGCAAGGATTGAAACAAATTCACCTCGACAGTTATTTCTTCTTTCAGAGGGCCCTCTGTGTGCAAAGCTTCGCCCTTCAAACTTTTTCTTTCGTAAACCCAGGTCGTTTCCGCAAATCTTACTTTGCCGTACAGGTTCACTCGCCAGTCTCCGTTGAGATAGTAGCTATACGAATAAAGCAGACAAGCGAATGTCGTTTTGTCACAAAATGTGATCATTGATCACCATCATAGCTTTGGACACATGTTAACAGAGAAAAACAAACTGCTCTAGACCACTGTGAATAGCTCCCCGTTTCAGTTAAATTTCCGACTCTCCAAGCACGCATACGTTTAAGATTTCAACCGAAATCTACATTGCGTTCGATTTATATACCGTGGTCTACTGTCTAGAACAGGGTCGCAGCCTCTCGAACCGATTATATTCTGCGTGACGTTCCGCGGGCCGACCGTGAATTTCACCTCGGGACGCTCGCTCAGACGTCGCATGTACTCGCGTAGCAATATTACCATTTATGGTGACTGCAGTATAGCATTCCATCGAGAGTCAGATGGTGTTCATCGATACTCCCTCGCTGACACTGCAGGATTGCACAATAATATAACGAAGGCGCCTATCTTCTGGGTGTATATGTACATCTTGATGAACATAAACATGCATGCCTTTTAACACCAGGTTCAACAGCTTTATCGTTACGTAAATGGAGAAACCCGCGGACCGGGCCTCGCGGAACGGTAACGGGCTGCAGCCGCTCACTGGTCTAAAGTAGACCTATGTAGGTGTAAGGCATGAAGCACATACTGAGACGAGTTCACGGGACTTCGTGCGGCGATGTACGTGTGAGTGCAGCAGCGTTCTTGCCATATCCGTACCGAGCGTGCTCCTTTCGGTATCTTCGTCACGTAGAAATAACCTAAAAGGCGGCGATTGCGTGTTTTCATCAACTCAACATTTGCTTAGCAACGAATCCTAACTCACCACTAGTATATACAGGACGTAGGAAAGATCCATTCGTGAAAGTGCAGGTTGAGTTGTCTCCGTTGCATACGCCACAAGCATCTTCTCTCGCGTGCGAATTTAATCGGAGATCACATCCCACATGCTTTATGTGATTGCGAACGAATGACAATATCAGATGACAATTGCGGTAGGTCTACCACCCAAACAAGAATCTTACCTCACAGTGTCCTTCAATACATATATCATTTGTGTCTTCATCGCAGGGTGTGCCGTCAAGCACTTGAGATGCAAGACGGTCGAAGAAATCGTAACCTTTCGCTTCACAGAATAATTCACACTTGTTGTAATCTGTACAAAAATTTGCTTTTACTCATATACAGCATAGTCGATAGTTTGACTAACAAAAGTGCTACTTTTCCTATACTTAGTATGATATTGGCCTAGATGACAGGATTTTCGACACCCCCGAACTATGGTTAGGGTCGAAAAATGCATGCAGAACCTGCAGAAACACTGTGGACCTGAACTCACCGTATTTCCAGTATCGTGTGAAAGGAATCCATGAGAAATACTGTCGTCGATATGCTTGACTATTGTACTTTGCACACTGCTGTGCACGGTAGGTAGGAGTGTTCGGTGGGCATTTCTAAACGATACATAATTTCAGCAATGTTTTCAAAACAGGAAAATCGCATCTAAAAACGTTGAGTTATAGCGACGAGGTGCCAAAACTACAAAGTAGGAATGCATAACCCTCATTATAAAATAAAGCAATTTATTAACTGTATTCCATACTTGGGAGTTGCATATTCGGTATACTCGTTCGTCTCCTTCACAGTAGCGTCCTCCAAAGCGAGGTTTCGGCTTAGTACAAAATCGTTCCTTATATGAAACTCCTTTGCCGCAGGTACGGCTACATTCAGACCATGGACCATACTTTGACCATCTACCATTAACAGGATTAGGCCCTGACGAATGTAAAGGAACGCAAACTCCCCGTCTGCACCACTGTAATAAAATAGAGATACTGATATTATAGTAAGTAAGTACATGTTGCCTGTGGGGGTGATGAAAAACAATCCGTAGAGAGATAGGATATTTATACCTTGTTCATTCCACAGCTAGTTCCTTCAGCCGCTGGCATGTGCTTGGTTCGGCACACCCCATCACGCTCCAAGTAGCAGAAGAGAATCTTGCATATCGCTGCCTGTGAATTATCGATACTAAAGCGTTTCAAAAAATACCCTGGGTATATTTACATGGCTACGTTTACCGAATCGTATATATATTTTTCAAAGCAAAAGTCAGATTGCGGGCCATATTGCAACTGGCATTGCCTTGAAGCATTAAATATTTGCCCAGGAAGTTCATCAGGAAAGGATATATTGTTGGGAGAAGGAACATCTTCAAGGCACTGAGATTTACGGCTCCTGAAAACAAAAATACCAGTTACCATAGCATAAGACGCGACTCCATGCAATCTTCCTTACTGTAAGAAATTGTTCATCGCACGTCTACTACAAGAAGACCACGAAAAAACTCCTGTGTCTGTGTTGAGTGTAGATGACATAATAAAACCATCTCTTGTCCCACAGGTATTTCCCTGACCGTCATGTTGAAGTCCAAAACTACGGAAGTATCAGAAGGCGTTGGCTTTAGATGCATAGTATACCCACTAACAGTGGAATAGTCAATTCATACCTATGCCCAATCTCATGTGCGATGGTGAATGCTACTCCAAGCCCTGTATCTTCGTTTATTGTGCAACTACCAGTAGGTGAACACATCCCTCCGATTTGGGCCAATCCTGAAACGCTAAAAACGTTACATATCTGTAGAGTGTAGGATAGCTAGGTCTAGGCTTGTCTGGATTACCTGTACTGATAGTCCTGCTATGCGATGCGCTAGGCTATGCGATTTGCAACAGTCATGTATCGCGCTTACCTAAAGTGTCACATGGCTCATTTTTATCAATGCAGATGTCAGTTCCGGTGATGAGAACAGCATGATCCGGTTTTCTAGATTCGGTTATGTTAAGCTTGGACTGCCATACGCAGAAATTTGCGAGAGATACATCAGCCCTGTGGTCGAGGTGAAGGCCCTGATATGCATAACAAGAGTTATCACCAGCACTAATGCAGGCTTATCAAGTTAGCGGATACTGTTCAATACGACGAACCCTTCGACCTACTTGATTATCTTCTAATATTATGATGCCGGATACGAGAATGTTAATCTCCACATCGAGAGTAGGGTCCTTGTACAAAGCGGCAGCCTGAAAATAGACCTCAATGAACAGAGTTCCATGATAAAAAGTACACGAATTCACCTGACCATATTCATAACAGTCAGAACATATTGCGTTACATCCAACAGTGCATGCGAATGCCGCGCTAGGAGCTTGTCGTCAAGCACTACCAGCGTATCGACAACTTTCTTTTCTCGTTCCCGCCTTCGTTTCGGTTCGCTGCGTTTGCTGCGCCATCTAGTGGTATGTTGTATAGGGTCGCTATTTTCTGGCGGTTCATTCAGAAGAATGAGCTGTCCGTTCGAAAATTCTTTAATTGCTGAGATATTTCTTGCTGAAATCGGGATGGGGCCTAAACAAATCGAAGAAAAGATTACCGGTTTGCGGCTGAGCCGTCGCTTTCGCCAGCGAGATACCGTAGCGATTTGTGCGCGATGATACAACCCACTTTGCTGTTAGAGTCATATTGACTTGGAATTTTCTGCCTCAACAGTGTTGTTGACTCGCCCACTCTCTCGACCTTTAAAATCCGACTTTTTCATACCGGCCTGTCGAATTTCATTAAGGGGGGGGGGTGGATTAGTGGCCCCTTTCTTTCGTACTGGCCTTTTTAATCATTTTCTGTTTGTCTGCCACTCTTGGGCTGAAATGTGTGAGCCGCTCGGCTGGTGAATAAATATACAATACAATACAATACGCTCTATGGATGATTGAGCGAAAATTTCAACACTGACTATAGCACTTTATTTGCCCATTTCCAATTGATTAAAGGAACTTCACGCAGGTCAAACACGACATTTTATTACCAAAACGTGCTTCTATAAAGTAATGTTTTTGTCCTATCTAATAAAGCTTTGTGTTCGAATCCTGTTTAAACCTCACTATCTGTGCAGTAAGCTTTTTAACACCCAGGATCAACGCTTGAAAGAAATTTGCCAACACTTATGAAAAACTATATCTTCCACAAATATTTTCATCTGATAAACTTGCGTGCTACTGTAACCGTTATGTACTACATCGATATTGTTTCATACTCTCGTAGTCACGATTATTACACACCGTTAAGTCCGCATATTGTCTATAGTGATATTATATTGTGAAAGAATTGAAGCTACTGTGTGGACTATTTGGTAATTGATGACACAATGTTGGTTTGCTCCGCACTTAGCTTGATAAAGCCCTTGTTCTGTTCACATAGTGTAAGATAAATTACCTTATTTTTATGAAACACCGAACTTATCAAGCTATGCGAGATGGTGTTTGTATTTCTCAGCTAAAAAAGATAAAACAGAAAGTGTCATTTGTCAACACAGTTTTAACGCACAGACAATTTATTAGAACCTTAATTCATACATTCGGAGCTCCGCTTCTTCATTAAGTGAAACGATTGAAGTCGTGATCGTCCGGCATTGGCCGCAATCCGCTGATAAAATATACTCTATGTATGCAAAATATTTGGTTTTACTTCGATTCAGATATACACCTACGACTTACGAGACATTCATTTACGGCCTTTTATAGAAAGCAAAATTATATTTTTGAAAAATTGGGAGTTTTCGTAAAACCACCATTTCTATCTGATCAAAGCGGCTTTATAGTTGAAATAATTGATCGAAAAGTGTTTACGTTATATTGCTGACGTTTACGAGTAAAACCAAACATAATAAATATTCCCACACATCGACACCGACAATTCCTAACAAATTTTCATTACGTCACGATAGTAAACGATTTCTTTCGAAATTATACGACGAGATGTATAAAATTGCATTGGATTTGCATCTATCATAATAATATTGCCTTTTTCAAGCATAATACGACTAAACCTGAAAGTATCCTTGCAGACCTCCTGCAAGAATAGACCGTAAGAGAGAACTGTACTAGTTTTAATGCTTCTTTTTTTACATAAAAGTATATAGTGTAGGGTAATCGTCAATCTAGGCACGGCGGGGTCAGGTCAAAAGTTTTCCAAAGAGATAGAAAGAGGATGACCCGATCCTTTCTCCAGGCGCATTTTTTTAGGTTTGCAATCTTCTTCCAAATGAGACGAGCCGTGCTACGATTCCATAGATCGAGCTGTACAATTAGAGAGATGACCAGCATGATACAATTGTAAACAGGCAACGGTATTGTGACCATTTCCCATAATAATAATTTTGGATTTCATATTATTGTTAGCATAACACCGATTAATCATACGACGTCGCGAAATATCATCGTTACTACCCGATCTCTGCATTTTTTTTTAGATCACTGTAATAAGCATCGTGACCGCAATTAAAGAAAGCCGGTCGAAATGCTTAGAGGCGGCCACTTTAATGTACCACGCCATTCTTCAGTACTTCCGATAGTATTCTCTTATCTTTCCGATAAAGTGAGTCAGGCGCGTGCGTAAATAGATTTTTCTTTTGTCGTTTGATCGACAGAAGCACTCTCGTACCGACCAGATGACAAATATCAACAATGGTTTGTATTTGCGTTGACCACTTTCCAAGCGTTGATTATTATCGGTAGTTGTAGGCGAAAGTAGTCACTGATATGTCAGACGCGGTTTCTCAGCAATTGGCACCGACTCCATCAAAGAAATACGGACTGTTTGTTGGGATTGTTTCAATGAGCTAGGGCTGCGTCAACCAGATCTGAATGACTTCGATACGAGTGGAGTGGTATTGTCACCCCGATCCTTTGGTCAGGTGGATTGAATGTCTGCTTTCAGACATGAAATTTATAAACAAAGTCAGATCGATAACTCCAAAATTGGCACCCGTTTCCCTGCTTGAGAGTCAATATAGCTGGAGTGTCGAGCACAGTAGTTCTCGTAGTGGTTTGGGCTGTAAGTCAGTGCGCACAATTTCTACAGGTGTTTGACTATAGAGATGCCGAATCACAATGAATGAAACACAGCATCAGTTCTCGCGGCTGCAGCTAGAAAATCTCGGGACCGACAACAATGCGTCGCAGGATTGCGAAGGTCTGCCATGGCCTACTTTAGTTCCTACCTAGAGTAGGCCATGGGTCTGCATTGTGTGTTTTCCTATAATTGTTCGACAATTCTTCCTGCTGATCAACTGGACACAGATCAACTTTATGTTTTGCTCAAAGCAATTTGTCTCATGTCCGTTAAGTTGCGTACCGGCTCACCACATCGCTCAACAAGTTTAGGTGATTGTGAATTACGGGTTAGGGGAGCGTTAAATCCTCGCCGGGTCAAGGATTACAATAGGTTAGGTGAATTGCAATGATAACGCGAAGTTTACAAAACAGCAACCGATGTGTGAGGTTGTGAAATTCATGCTGCAATATTAACGCCGACAAAGATGTACCAACACGAGCATCACATGATCCTACTGATTGGAACATGGAATTGTATACATTACGGGCAATAAACAATAATATTCGCCTACGAAACATGATCAGGTATACCTTTCAATTGATCCACGCTCATTTATTTGTTCCATAATAAACTACGTATTAAATCAAATATCGCACGCCGTATGTACGTGAGTGTACGCTAGTCCGATTTATACCGCGTATCCCTGTAACGACCAAGCCTCTACACTCCTTCGATGTAGACTGCAAAGTAGAGAATCCCACCAATGAATACCGATTTTTCAAGTCTTGGTTGGAACGGGATAGGCTCATAGGAAATTACATGAGTATGAGGTAATTCCGAACGGGCTGGGCTCGGCAGCTTTTGATCGATGGGCGAAAGAGGCTTTGCCATTACATCACGCTTCCACGTACAAGTACAACACAATTCCTCATTGTTCATCGATCAAAACGCATCAAGCATAACTCTTTCGCTATTGTGTAAATAATATATAATCGCCGTTACGTCACGTTTGATAAAATTTTGTCAAGTGGTACACGTAAACAAGACTCCAAATTGAGGATTGGATTGAAGGACACTCCAGTGAGGAAAGTCGATTAAACATACGAATAGGTTTCTTTGATGATCTTACAATTCTTTATTCATGCACAAAGGTCATACACTAATGACGGCCGCTATCAGATAACGTTGCACAGGACAAACAATACAAAGCTTTAATAATAGTTCGGTAACGCCAAAGCTGTAGTGTTTTGTCAAGCAGCACTGGTGCTATCAGACGGCTGTCCTTACCTCATTAAAGAGGCTTATAGTTTGGCTTAGCCAATCTTTTGGACGGAGTTCTAGTCTATTATATTGTTTATCTCTAAGCTTTCCAACAGAAAATATCCGCACTGACACCATTCTGGAAGCTTGCCCATTTTAGCGTGACGTAACTTTTCGCGATCCTTTTGGTATGTCTAGCGCTGCTGATTTGAGGGAGTTTTGCGTCCGGAATGGAAGCCAGGAGAGTGTTTAGTTCGGGCAGGTTTCTGGTACAATATGCCTGAGCTTTTCAGACCAAGAACGGCGTCAATTTCGTAATATTTGAACTTAAATTCAAATCGAACACACATCTGACTTCAAATGGACTAACCGCTGTGTAGCATATTAGCATGCAAAGCTAACCATGGGCCCACACCGGAATCCCAAATTTGCCATCCATTTTAGCATGGAGTTTGAATCTATGAAGTGATGTCTCAAATTAATCCTGTAAGAGCCAAAGCGGATTGAATTTGGTCACTGTCAGCAACCGCACGCATCATAGGCACCGAATTACGTTATCCGAACCGTGTCGCTTTCGGAGGCGTTTCTATAAGCACTCCAACTTCGAGCGAAGAATACAAGCGGTAACGCAGAATGTAAATGCCTCACCTTGTACCTGTTATTAGGCCTGTCACTAAGCGCAGCAGGCATTGACTCCAGAGTTAACATGAATCATGCAAATACTCACTTTGTTTTGCTTTACCGCAGATGCTGACGTCGTGACCTCTTTGACGAAGATGCCTCATCTTGTATAAAATATGAGGATGCCAAGATTCGTTGAAGTGGTGGGATAGATCAGTAGGAACTGGTTCGATCAGGAAATCATCCTCACCAGTGCGTAGTAGACCAGTCTGAAAACGTATTTGAAAGATGAAACAGATGCAACAACGGAGCTGCGGTACATTTGTTGATCACTGTACAACTGAAAATCGTTCGCTCAATATACACGCTCAACAAGTGGCATAAAGTTCCGGTCAATGAAATTAGAATCCGGATTTATGGTGAATTGGATATGTCTGTGTGCCTCGACCCCGGCACCTTTTTGTAATCCAACGCTTACGATCGGAAATTGCAATGACAGTTCTTTTCAGAATAGAGTTAACGTGCTTTCCTGGGTAGAGTGCGAGCTGCTCTTCCCACGCGTCTCCTTATATAAACTGGTTGGTTTGTAATATTGTCTTACGGATATTGGATATGCGGCTTGCAGAACTGGTGTGTCACGGATTGGTTAGCATTTGAGACAAGTATTAGAGTATTGGAGACACAAGTATTAGAATTTAAAGAGAATATTATGTTATATGCGCAGTGACCTTGATCGAAACATGCATGACAGTGCGTGTAATGTACTTTTTAGCAGAAGCGGTATGGTATTGTCCCGAAATTGGACCGATAGTGAGGTCAAAATTCGTTAATCAGTTACGTTATACGCGAAGCGAGCTCCTTCTATTTTAGATACTCTAGCTGTCTAGCGTGTTGGGCAGAATTTATTTCGACGAAGACGATTTTAGGTATATTTGTAGCGAAAACCAAGATACGGTACATACCAGTCCACCGCAGGTACTGACGGCAGCAGTTCCATCGCTATGTGATACGATACGTCCAACGTGATGGCATGATAATTGTTTCATCCTAACTGATTCCTTCGTTGTCTGGGCAACATGTTCTTCGTCGTGCCAGATTCGGTGAACAAAGAAGTCATCACTGAGCAACTGCGACTTTGTCGGCACGATTTCAATGTCGAAGTCGTGATTGTGAGATGATATCGAGAGTCTAGTCGGCCGATTCTCGTAATCACTCTCCGGCAAATCACGTTTTCGTCGAGACGATGCGTATATTATTTCAGGCAGCACGATCTCAAAATCTGTAAATCGGAAATCAAATGTTTTTGTGGGTTTGTCGCGCTTATAAGTGATACGCAGGTCTAACTCCAAGTCAAATGTTCAACTTATGCATGGCTCAAGTTGAGCAGACGTCGATTATACCTTAAACGACATGTCAATGATCCGAAAGCATACTCGACAATGACAGGCCGTTAACTCTAACCACCCCATGAACAGGTACCATTTGAACAGGCAATCAGCTTAGAATCAACTTGCAATAATACACACACCAGCGCAAGATCATTGTCAACATACGTTCGCATCATACCGCTGCAGCGTGCACAAGCCCATACACCCACAGTACCGTGGTCGCACACAGCAAAGTCCTACTGTAGAGCGAATTCCCCCATTGCGTTAACGGGCGGAACGGAAGCCATTCAAATTCCTGTACAGTGATAAACAGAAGATGATTGACCAAACACAAGGAGGATGATTGGTATAATTACTGCGAGGTTGAGAGCTTTGTGATAACGAATACCAATTCTAGAGTAATTCATCTGTGGTGGGTAAGACAGTAAACAGCTTTTTCCGATACGAAGAATTAACAAGGGGGTCAATCACCCGTCATGGAAGGAGAAAACGAAATTCGTGCATTCCCAACAAGTAATAATTTGATCGCTTTATCGGATATTTTAAAGGCGTTCCGATCAGTCGGTGACGAAATGTATAATAGGGAGCTACGTGTGGAAAATGTCAATTTTTATTTTGGTTCTGCTTACGCCTTAACGCGCAGCGGCTTAGAATCCAAAGCAAAATATGTCGGAAGCAACGATAATGACGGATGGGTGCATTTTGTAACTTGTCATGCAAAGCTGGATGACGCGCGTAGTTTATGATCCCAAACCGACCCAACAACAGCATGAAGCATGCTTCGTCACGGGGAATGCGAGGGAACTGGACTTTCTGTTTTGCCCAAACAAGTGTTCGCTCTACACAAAGACTTATCTCGCTTTGAAAAAACATCTGACAGGGCAACAACATTTCCTCATGTTTTACAATAACGGGATAAAGTACTTTATCGGGATAGATTAGGGGTCATTAGTTCTTTTAAACCCAGCCGAAAATTTACATTAGACTAGATTTGGAATGCATGATTGGATACAAAAACAAATCATCTAACCCTGTAAATGTGAGTGAGTCTTCTCGCGCACGAGACGATGGAGCGCGGAGTGAAAGTCGGCATTGGAATTTCTCTTGGCGTCTGCTTGTGGATGAAAGATCTAAACGAATAGTGTAATGCCAGCGGAAACATTTTTACATTGTCAATATTTTAGCAGCCTACCCGGGTAGGAATAACAATACGATAACCCATGATTAACCTCTGAACCCTCAGATTACCTGGTGATAGAAATATTCTAATCCGACTATAATATAACAAATGGGGTGACACTGGGAGTCGTGCGCAACCAAGACTTCGGTAAATATCGACGAAAGGCTCGGATGTTGTCACCATAACAGAACCTATAGCATCGCGATCACAAGCGCGGAAACATGCCGAATGTGAAATTGCAACGAATCTTGTGGACTTAAAGCGTTGTTGCTGTCGTACGGAGTCGATTTGCAGTATATGGCAGTGCCGCTGGCGAAACAACATGTTCTACTCCCCTTGCGGATTAATGTTGGTACCATAATTTACACGTCGTGCCCAAGGTGCTGGACCAATTAACCCCAAAGTACTAAACCTTAAACCACATCACGTCCAAACCGCACAATCTCGTGCGTGTTTAATTACATCGGAGATTTGACGCACTACGTATGTTTCTTGACTACTTCGAGGCCCGACGCGGCCTTGCAGGCGGTTTTGGCAACTGCAACTGGAACGAAATCACAGCTACTTATTTTATTCCAACAATTGATCGATACATACCGTGGCAGAAAAGGTAAAGGTGAGCAACAAAATTCTTGAATGCAAGTAATCCAGCTTCATTGTCAGAGAATCCTGTGGCTATCAGTTGCGTAAGCCTACCGAATGAAGTAACTGATATGATGGCTATTTGATTGCTGAATAACACAAGATGCAGAAATCAACAACAAGGATATCGCTGAATTTTTGACACCGTACGAGTTTTTTTATACGCCCCTCCACCTCCTTTGTTACACTTTTCGACATACACGTGATCCTACTTGGATTGAAATTTTCGCTATCTAAATACTTGCTGATACTAATCTACCGCATTAACTCGGCTTTCAAGGAAGTCAACTCGCGAGTAAAAATTTCTACTTCACTTGATTTGAGATGAAAGTTTTCCTGAAGATTTACATTTCTTTCTCGGTAATCTGATCTTTTCTTGCAGCGTGTAACTAAACTAGTTATCTATAGTAAAACACTGAATGATTTTGCAATAGTCAGCGCTCTATGGCAAACGCTGCCGACCGTGACGGATGTGGTCTAGCATTTCAAAACAGAGACATTCGTCACATTGTTACGTCATACGTCGTCTAAATTCTCCCAATAGCGTTACTTTCTTGCCTAACCAGTAACAACACCCTGTACGGCGCCTTATCAGTTGATCACAACGCAAGAACTCAGGATGGCAGATCGATGACCAGAACGCATCCCCGTGGATGGTACAGGTACGCAAACCTTCTATTAGTCTTTTAATTCTACTTATGATATTGACATAATCGCCTCCTACGCCAGCATTAGACCTACAATCAATTTGATATTTGTCAAGCGGATGCCGCCCCTTGAATAATAAGGTTATGAACCTAGCAGTAAACACAAATTAGACCGCAATCATCCAGTTATCGCGTACCATTCTTTTCATACATTACACCGAAACCCTTTGTCATTCAACTCGTAAAGATTGACATGCACATTCCTTACCTCGCCTTACGGTACCGTACGAACAACCGTACAAACTCAGCACCAACGATGATAACATGACATTTGTATCTGCTTGTGATAATCTTGTCCTGAGCAGCACGCAGCATAGGCTAGTCAGTAGTCACCTGAAGCGTATACGTTTACTCTATATCCTCTTTTTATTTCTCTTTGCCAAGTCCTGAGTATAGTGCTTACCGCAAATCCATACAATCTCTCCGAGTTCAAGTTCAATCCGAGTTGTTATCACTTGTCTATCAACAATCTCTCATAAGTTACAAATGCATATTTGCTCTTTAGATTACGAAACATTGACAATCAAAGTGTGCTGTGCAAGACTCAATGAACACAAAATGAATCCCTGCATCCAATCCTAATTCTAGATTCGAACTGATCCTTTCGAATGATTTATAGTCCACTCCTCTCAAGGATGGCTTGACAAGATGTAGAAGGATTAATACATGAAATTTCGGCTATATATAAACAGTTTAGACCACCTTAAATTGTTGACGGTTTCCTGTTCATGCTGTTCTACCTGACATATCACGTCGAGATTGGAGTTAGGCCTACGTCAAGGAATTGCCAAAGGCGTACACCATACGTTCAAGGAAAACCTCACGACGTAACTGATTTTCTGTGACATTTCGCTACAATCCTTATACTGATACTTAGCGGTTTTGTGAAGACTTTTTAAGGTAGATCCTTTTAAAGATAGCGCGGCAAGAATAAGCAAAAAAGCTAACTATTTTATTGTTATAATTATGGAAAAAGTCTAGTCTCCCGCAATCTACTGCCGTGACTCACTCTTAGCTCACAGAGGTTAATCTTCTCAGGTATGACCTGATTGCTCAGCCCGGTTTCCGAATGACCTGAAATCTGTCCACGTTTCACAAATCATGTTAGCAACTGACGACCAAAAAAGCGTGACATTATCTTTTGCGTGCGAAGTCTATGCGGATCACGGAAACAAAATTCAATCAGTGGTTACCCGTGTGATGGAAAATCGTTTGTAAGAGACTACATGCAATATAACCCTTTGTGTTGATTGAACCCATAAATGTAATCAAGCTGTCATCTTATGCGTTGCAAGGTAACCCGCCGTGAAAACGGACTTAACGAATAATGTTTATTGCCAGCCAAGTATCGGTGATTATGTTTTGACAGGCCCACGGTGCGATGAGTCTATTACGCCTAGGCACGCAGCACATAAATATCTGCTGCTCCTTCAAAACTGCAACACCTGGTGGGCCGTTATTGGTAGGTGTAACCAATCGCTAGAAACACAAATGCCTCTTTCAGCGACGAACCCGTATCAACGCGTGCTAACGAACACGTGATGTCGCTTGTGAGACCTCATGAGCGAGAAAAGTACCCTTCGGATGTCAGAGGTGAGAGGGAGAGCAACCGATTTGCTTTAAGAGCATGAGTGATCGGCTCTCTATAACGTTTACAAAGCACAATTGCTTTATAAATAGCAAAGGTAATTTATCACTTACTTCAAACAGAGAACATTAACAACAGTTAGACATGAACTAGAAAGTAAAGAGATACCTGGCATATGATATTTAACACAGTGTTATTCAATCGCATTAAAGTCTATCATCAAACCAACCCTTGAATGGCATAAGCTCAAATGTATAATAGGCCCGTTAAGGTCGAAAGGCGAGACATAATCCAACGTGTAGAAAATATGGTTTACTGTGCGAGCGAGGGCAGAATTTATCTTTTGGAACTATTAAAGCACCCGGAAACGGTAGACAATGGTTGACATTACATTCAGAGGCGAACAAGCAAATTTCTGAATTGAACTAATCGCTTAAACTAATATTTACAAATCTCAGGCTGACAGATTTGCGGCAAGGTAGTGTTGTAATGTCGGGAGTTTTTGAACTATAGAAGATATACACCGTTTTATACAGCCACTCAATGTCGGTATAAAACAAATTGTCATTTGTTTGCTTCACCCACGTAATAACAAGCGGAAAAGTGTTGTTTTGAAGCTACAAACAAGCAACAACGCGTCTCTTAGATGCGAATCCGCCACGTCAATTACCAAAGTCAAACAAAATTTTCACAACCACAAGATGGCGTCAGGCATAAAACACAGTCATTTTAGCTAGTAAACCGCTGAAATTACTGAAAGATGCCGCGTCAGGTTATTGATATCTTTGAATAAATCCTAAATAAGACACATTAAACGCGTTTACATTAGTGTTTACACCGGGCTTAACATAATTGCGTATACGGTCTGTAACGTTAACGTGTCTCTGTAGGCAGTTAGATTACTGCAACCTGGCAACCTACAATAATACCCCATCAGGAACCGCACAAGATATTAAACTTTTCATTAAATATTGAAACTTCCCACAGTTTGCGGCATTGAAAACCCATTCACAGGAAACGCATTTCACACCGTCTTCACACTTTGTGTCGTGCCCTGTAGTCGCAATCGGTCGAACTCAGGAGATTAGGGAAGCCCAGCTCATGAACCTATAGTTTTCAGAATATGTCGACCAAAACTCAACATTACCGAACAGAAAGGCTCGCCACATGATTTAAAGGTGATAAATGAACGGCTTTTATGGCCCGCGTAAAATCACCGTTACTTTCCTATTCCCATCTGATGTCGACACTCGTATATCGGTAAATCAGCATTCCCTAGTCGTAGATACGGCTGATCCATTATATTACGGACTATATACAGATAGTAGGCATGTAAGTGTGCGTCTAGTAGTGGTATCAAAATTGGAAAAATTACAATCCCCCGACAATAGTCCTTGTGCCATCAAATAATCCAATCCAAACAAAGGTAAAGTTGAAAAGTCACGAAATCACGTCGATCGGATGAAAGAAAGTAAAAGAAATTAGTAAACAGGGATCATTAATCAAGTTTCTCGCTAAGATTCTCATCCATTAGTCATTTCTAACCGCCCCCTTAAGGATATATAATTCAAGAATTGTCCACAAAAATCAATATTTCTGTGACACATCATTACAGAATCCCAGACACGTTGATTGTTTTGGATTATTCCAGCGATGTTAGCAAACTAACGCATGAGCTTCCATTGTAAATGGAGGAACAACATGCAGAGAAGTATATTCGTGTTTGAAAACGAGTTGCACAAGCTAAATTCAAATTTTGATAGCTTGATCGCTGCTGCCTCGACACTATCGGTAGAATCAAAAGCGAATGATCAGTATATTATACAGTGATTCTAATCGTTGGGTTTTGCCCGTTTGACGGGTTAGCGAGTCGGCGTGATCAGACACTCTTTTTTTTCACGCCACGCCCACTGTCAATGTACCTGAATGAAGACCTTAGAAATTTGTTTTACGTCATACTGTTTGCGACGCCACATATCAGTTGACCTCTTTCTTCCGCAGGTTAGGAGATAGGGAAGTGGGCTGTGTGAATAATCTACGCATATCTCCTAGAATGGTGTCAAGTGCGTACAGTAGATGCCACATTTTTCACTCAGACAGATAAAAACCATGATCTAGCACTAGCTCATAATTATTATCTGCTTCCACGGCCGTTTTGAACGCTGACTACTCCTTCATTTTAACAGTGTAAGATTCCCTGTGAATCATTTGACTCTCAACCAGTTGCCACACACTCGTGTGAAACTGATGGGGTGATTTAAGGTGTCCAATGCGTTAAGGTAAGTAGAGTCCGATTTGGGGAGAGCTCAGTGATATTTCATGAAGCGTTATGGTGTGTTTGGCATAGTTTCTGCATGTCTGATTTCACAGAACGCTTCTAGTTATCTCGTATCCACACATTAGATTAAAACAAACAAGCCGGTACCACAGAAAAACAATTTCGGAAGGTTATAAAGCGCTTATTCCCTATCAAACCCGGGTATTCATGAATGAATTTTTGAGCACCTGTTGTTAAATGATTCATCCTTTTGTTTGAGCCATTTGTCTCATTAGCCTACTTCCTCGTTTTAAAAACCGGGCAGGTGCAAAGATCACAACTAACGATGCTCGCTCGTTTTGTCGCGAGGATTCAGCGATGGATGTTTGAATTCGAGTTACATAGAACCGGAAACCCACTTTAACGAGCGATCGTCGCAATATTGGCAAATATTAGCCTGAGAACTATATTGAATAGTGACATGAATAGAGAGATAAAACAACGTCGCTACGACGCGTGTAGAATTCACGAACGGTATAGTGTATTTTGCGGTGCGCTACGATAGGTTCTTTAGCTCTTATAGTAAATCTGAAGCGTCGTTGTAACGAATGGTACAAATATATAAGTAGGTCCGTAAGCGTTGCCGTTTCGTCACAAGATTTTTTCCCTCATACTATACGATTGACAGCACAATATACATAATATGTATATATATTATATAGTGAACCTGTTCAAGAAAAGAATTCGGACCTACTCCTATATGACTTGAGTTACGGTGTTGACGAGCCTTGCCATGCCCCTACCGGATCCATGCACGCACGTAATCCCGTTTCAACTGCCCCCGATGATGACATCAGCACCGCGATAATCAACGTTTTAGGGATTGTTGCTTTGCGACGCTATACTGTACAGAGTATATAGGTGACGATAAGTAAGCTTTGAAAATTTCTGTGTGCTGGTTAATCGAATGGTTTGACTGACCGCTATTAGATCGGGAGGTGTCGGACAAACGAAAGACTCTATAGGTATCCGCTCTGCCTCTATGCTTGGCGGCCAGTATCGAGGGGGGTGAGGTCGATGACATTGTGTGACACGTGACGTTGTGCGTTCACTTGTTCGTTAGCATAATCCTTGGTTAAAACGGAATGACCTGTTCAACATGTCGAATGGATTTTTTTGTGAATATATAGCAATTTAATGCATACGCTGTTTGCATAGTGCGCAATAATCTGAGAGTATTTGGAGGGGATATGAGGTCAATCAATGATAAGGAAACACTAAATAGTGCTGTCGTCCCTTACAGGATAAACTGCGGGGTAGCGTGTTACGCTTAACCCGTAACATATAGTATTTGGCGAACTTATATAGATTGGGTAATAATCTAGAAAACAACTCGGGTAGCAATGAAATTCGTTTGATTGCTTGCTACTCGTAATTAGCTCATGCGCATCTTTACCCTGATTAGGCCTACACCAGTATTTTCAACGCAGCCAGCAGAGCTATGCGATTCTGTAGCGAATATAGTACAGCATTCCAGTAGCAATCAATGAAACCGTAGCTCCCTAATGTGACATTCTTTATGCTATTTATCAGTAATGTTAGTCATTTTGTAATCTATCAAAGAAATCGATGTCAACACACGCTCTACGGCCACATGCAGTGCATAAGAGCTATTCCTGGCATACGACAGCATGAAAAAATGTAACATTCCTGGATGCCGCACTCCCCATGACGCCAAACTTCACTTAGGATATCAGGCGATGTACAGTAAATGGATTTGACGCTCCAAGACGTAAGTGACCGTCTCATAGTCTGCGATTGCAAGCCTTCGGTGATTATCATATGCAAAAATTGTAGAATGCATTAATGCGGTAGCGGAACGCTGAATTTCCTTACGAATCAATATTTGGAAATGGAAGAAATCGTAGCGTTAACACTTTATGCGACATTGGTAAGTGTATTATATTGGTCGGCTGTTTACTAATGTGTGAATGATATGAAGTTGCGATGACGGTTTGCAAGTCGTTCTGTGATAGTTCCTAACTTCTGGCGGGCATGCATTCACGAATTGTAAATTTGCAAGCGAGTGCTTGGAGATTTGTTACCACGATTTTGACAAATGGCATTGATTTTGTCAAAGCGACATCTGTTTGCTTCATATGTGCAAGCGTCCCGCGGGTGCAAAGTGGTTTCATGGAGAGCCTCGCGTTATCTGGCAGATGGCCGATTGGGCGGCTGCTGGCTGGTGTAACGTAGGCGTAGTGCGTGGCAGACAATCACCAAATGATTTATGTAAAAGAAACACGTAATAGGAAAAATATGCAGTGGCGTGATCACGGTCGATATTTCACCTCGAATAGTTCAGCCTCCGAGTTTGCCCGCTCCCCCGCTGTCGAGAGTGAGGCTCGGTCTCACATTGATAAGGAAATCGACCGTAAGGAAATTTATAATCGTGACTTGTCGATAACATATGACGTGATGCAAGGACTTGCCCTATACCCCCATTTATAACTGAGTTTACTTGACGCGATATCACAAGTCGCCAACATTCTTGACGGTATAAATATTGCAAGATGAACCTCTTCCTGGCGCTAGAGCTGCTGGATATGTGCGACCGTGACCGCGCCCGCGACTATAGGCTCACACATGGCCTACTTTAGCTTACCTACCTTTACCTAGAGTAGGCCATGGCTCACACATAAATTCATAATTTGAAATGGTATCTTTTGTTTCAGTTTTACATCACGATTGCGGGAAATGTTACATCACCACTACAGCGTTGCGCAGACTTTTATCAACAGAGTTTACTCGATATCGATCCTAAAGGCAATCTTTACTCAAACTTACAGGGTGTGTGTAGTTAGGTTTGCAGGTGGCAAGTATTTTACAATTTACAAACTCATATTCTACCATCATTCTAAGCAAGCATCCAAAAGGTAAACATCCAATTCGAGTTGTCTGGCGGCAAAAACATGTGTAACCGACTCGAAAGTATATCGATGCTCTGTTCGACGCTGTATGATATTACATGTGTTCAAAAACGCGGTGCATCTCCGAATGTTTGAAATAACGCGTTGCCTATATTTATATTTAGCGTGTAAGCTGGCAATGACGTTGATTGCTGAAATCTGGTGAACGCTGTGCTGTGTTACGGCTTTGCTCAATTGCTAATCAGCTTGAGTGGGAGGGGAAATAATATCGACGATGGCATTTGTCGTGCTGTGGTTGAGTGTGTTCATGATATCTGTGCGTGTGCGGTGTCCGTGTGCGTGTGGTTTTATGAATATTGTTTTGACTCTGAAAAACTATATACAGACGGGAAGGGAACCTCATTTCTGTAATTTTTACAGAATATGAAATCGTTTTTCCCGAGTTCAACGATGCCGCGGGCAACTCCATTTTTGCATATTACAACGACCATTTACCTACATCCGACGAGATCGATTTAAAAATCGTGACGTCACAAAGGACATTCAAATTATTATTGCGAAAATCCGCACCCATCATTGATTCCACTTTCTCGATGTTGACTAAAAAGAGTGGAGGTCGATATCAATATGAAGGCATCTCGGATATCCGACCGAAAGACAGATGCCTGTATGAAGGGACGGGACAAAGTCAGACCGCTGCGTTTTCAATCTGCAATGGATTGGTGAGGTCTCTGTTGCTATATTTCAACTCAATATAACAAAAACATTTTCTTTGGCATAATTTCAGAGAGGACTGCTGCGAACAGAGGACATTGATTACGTTATACAACCAGTCGAAACGCATAGGGCAAAGCAGCTGGATACGCATTGCTTTCCTCATATCCTTGCCAAAAAGGGAGATATTTTGCATACCAACGCTACAGTTGATGAATCAAGCAGTAGGAGGTTTGGAATTAAGGATTAATACAACTCTACAGTTTGACTAATAAACGCTTAATCCGCTCTATCTAATTGTATTACAATAGGGAGTCATTTCTAAGTCGCCCTACTACAGTCAACATTAGGAGCAAACGAAAAGTTCTGCCGACTTCACAACTTAAACGTACTGTCGAGACTTTAGTCGTTGTGGATCATACGATGCTTGAGAAACACAAGTCCCAGCACCGCACAGACGTCGTCAGCTACGTATTGACAGTGATGAATATGGTATGGGCATACTTACTAGTTAAGTATACAGTAATAAGTTTACTTTTAAGCTTTTACTGCTACCGTACAGTCGCAACATATGGCGCCAATACTCAACCCGGTTTCCGATTTACAGTTATCACAACGGGAGTGATACTGATATGTAATTTTGATATCAAATATGTTACGTCACCATAACGAATCAAAACTATGGGAAATTGAATCGAGCCAGAGCTGCGTATAGTTCGCTATCCTTACATTTCAGTAATATTTTCCACGCACAAAGACGCATACTACAACATAAATGCTGGCATGGAATATACGTCAAGGCCAATAATGAACCTGGCATAATTTTTATGGCAAATGCCAAACGCGGGGCTTATTCAGGATAGTCTACTTACGATACATATGGGTTTTGATGTCTGCAGCAGGCAGGAATATTCCACCCGCGAGATGTTGGCCTTAAGTCAGAGTATATTTGAATCCACGTAAGTCCGGGCTATTTTGAGGCGATCTCCTCGCAATTAGAGCCGCGAATTTTGGGGCTTCGTATCAGAAAGGTTTTTTCAATGGATTGTGACGCAGCGTATTCTGTTGCAGGTAAATGCGTTATTCCATGATGCGACATTGGATACTCACCTAGATATTTCAATTATTGGCCTCTTGCTAATGGAAGACGATGAGGTTTGCAATAATTTATGAATGCGTGTAATCATCTCGCGTACATTATAATTATCTGTGGTCCGGTTGCCAGGAGTTGAACTTGGGACGCAACGCTGAGGATTCGCTCAACAAATTTTGTATATGGCAAGCGCAAAGTTCCCTCGTGTTTGCCAAGCGTCCGGATCATTCAATTCTATTAACTGGAAATGATATTTGCATTGATAAAGATGGGTGTGACACGATGGGTAATTATTGATGAATACAAACCTCAACACACCAACCGATACTGAATCATAAAAAATTTACTTACCGAACGTTTCAGGTCTCGCAAGAATTAATGGAATGTGCATACGCAACGAGACATGTTCGATAAGTGAAGACACGGGTCTTGGGCTAGCGTTTACAATCGCTCATGAGATTGGACACAGGTAAACATTAACTTGAAATATCATCACGGCGGACTGAAGAGAATTGATATATAGCTTAGGAATGGCACATGATGGCGAGGGAAACGATTGTAACAAAAGGCAAGGATACGTTATGTCATCGACGATCAATTCGAACAACGGGGTGTTTAGTTGGTCTTCCTGCAGCCGAAAAGCTTTAAAAACATTTTTGAAGTAAGGCGTTGGCTTATCAATATGGTAGACAGTAGCATAGTGCGTAACCCGAAATTTCATAAAATGAAACCAACAAGACTTCATAAAGGTTGGAACATAACCCTGTAGCAATCACATCACAACCACAAACAGGAGTTTTAGTGACTCATTGCGACCTGTACGGGGGAAATCTATGGCTCCCATTCGGTGTTCCCTGCGCAAAAGCACACGCAAGTCGTATATGCGTCTATAGCTAGTCTTCCGCTACCGCTACCTTCGGGCATTCTATTTTCCGGGAATCAAGGCAGATATAGGCCTACTTGCACATGATTTGTATATGGCAAGCACGCATGCGGTCGTTAAGCGGGCAGGGTGAATCTACGCTAAATTGCAGTTGCGCTTGACAATTAACGCAAAAGAAGCCATTATCCACGTCACATGACGCGGTGGCGATTTGATCCAGCGAGTAGCCTAATCGTTTCGTGACCGACATTACCGTTACACCCAGAAAGCGGTGGAGGCTGGGGAGACAAATTTTGTAAATCTTATCCATTTTGCCTGTACAGGACTAAGCAATCAGGTTGCTTATCAAATCCGGTTATGAAGTATTCTGAATTTGAAACTGAACAAGTTCAAGAGCTACCAGGTCAAATATATTCCCTTGTAAAGCAATGTATCTTACAATTCGGCATGAATCACACAGTATGCACGTCGCAGTACATCACAAACAAGGCAGGTATCAGATAGTCCTTCACAAAGTATGCATTGAAAACAATCAATCGTTTCATTTCAAAAGGCATACATCTGCAAAATGTTATGGTGTGAAAGTCAAAATGGGGCTTGCAAGACGAAGCACCTACCCGCAAGCGAAGGGTCACAATGTGGAGACCATATGGTACTATGCATTATTCATTGCATAGAGTAAAGTGGTTTAAAGTTCTGTTGTTTTACAAAGTGGTGCAGGAGAGGGGAATGCGTCGCTTTTGGATCAGATGGACCACAGCCAATACACGGCTCGTGGTCTGCGTTTAGTACGTGGTCAAGATGCAGCAGATCTTGCGGGGTCGGAGTAAAACAGAGGCTACGAAAATGCAACAATCCATCACCACGATACGGCGGGAGGCAATGCGAAGGGCTTGATACAATCTATGAATTATGCAACACATTTGTGCGTTGTATGATGATGTTGTTTTATTTGTATCGAATAAACTGACACGGGAAAATGTTATAATTTTAGGAATGTCCGTCACCGCATGTGGATTTTCGCAGCGAACAATGCGCAGAATTTAACACTAAACCTTATCGATTTCAATATTTTAGTTGGATTCCTACAACTGGAAAATTCTGGAGAAACGGTTGGTACATTATCTCTCGTAAACGCGTTAAACATGCTTTTTAACGAGGTGGTTAGGTCACATGGTGTGTATTGCGCTTGTCACTTGTGATTCGGGCTGTAAACCCATCAGGGGTATCGGAATCGGCTATGTCATGCAGTGGGCATGTCTAAATGACCTGTAAGCAGTTAAAAACAGCATATACCCAAATAAAACACCAGCAACACGACCTCTTTACGTGCCTAAATATGGGCATATATTACGTTAGCTAAGCCATGGGAAACTGAAAACCTTGCAGAGTAACAAAACTCACAGGTGCTGTGACATGCGAACTCATGTGCGAAGCGGAAGGGTTTGGCTTCTCAGTTGTTTTAGCGTCTCAAGTGAAAGATGGTACAAAATGCCGATTTCACGAAAATGACATTTGTATAGCAGGAAAATGTGAAGTAAGTCGACTAACATGATTTAATAACGTAAAACATCATTTAATTTATACATTTTTTTAGCGCGTGGGGTGTGATTTGCGATTACGATCAAACGCGACGAAAGATAAATGCGAAGTTTGCAATGGGAATAATTCAACATGTCGTTTTGTAAATGGCTCATTCACGATTGATGTCCATGAAAGTGGTATGGAGATAATATGAAGTATTTCTTAAGTAAAGTTATGTAATCTTTAAGCCCGACGGTCGCCTTCTCTTACGAACTCTTCCTACGAGCATCTGGAACTATAAAAACATTTCACTTCATGAATAGTGTGTGTATCTGTCCAAACAGGAAAACACTGAGAAACCAGCATCATCCCTTCGCTACCCCAAACACACCTTGATAATATAAAATTTCTTGATTTGGTGGGCGAAATTGTAAATCAACCTGGTGCAGGAAAGTCTCAGCACCGCAAATCATCATTATAAATACGTGGGGTGGCGGCTCCTACACATGTGATCTATTTTAACTAAATGCGGATGCGGCTGTCTCCTGCCAGCATAGAGAATACCCGAAACAAATTGACGCTATGCGATCGGTCACGATATTCGTGTAGGGATACTTAACCATTTGCAGATATAGCGCACGATATTCCAAAAACACTGAACTGTTTTGTGGTGCGGGGACGTACTGGAGCAATAAGTTAAGAGACCAGCCGGCTTATCACTGATCTTTTGGATATTGGGGCGGGTGGAAGATTAAGGTTAGCAGTGTTCCCCTATATTCTCACCCGCCATTGTCAATGCATCACACTGTTCTCGGTGCCGCTGCTCTTCATCTAATAGAGCCTTTCTGTGATAATCTTTGTGGTGATTTCAGATTACCATTACGTAACGAAAATACCGAAAGGCGCAACGAATATATTGATTCGCGAAGGAGAGGAGCGCAGTCGGATGCATGCGTACATAGCGATTAAAAACGCTGACGAAGGCAGGTATAGTAAATACCGACAAATTTTCAAAATCAACTTGTTCATTGCAAATCTCTACGTTAGGTATTATCTCAATGGGAACTGGGAGTTGGATTTAAATGGAGAAATTGAATTTGCTGGCAGTGTGTGGAAATATAACAAAAAGTACGGTGAGCCGGAGATTGTCAGCACTAAAGGTCCAACTCAAGAAGAACTCGCAATTGAAGTATGGAGTCATTCTTGGTTGACGTTGTAAAGCAATATATCTGAGCGGCGAATTGGTAGTCCTTACACAATCGGTATACATGACATTTACCTCGACTTTCTTGACTCGGTCCACAACTAACACAACTAATCCACCCAGGGTAATCAAGGCCATCGTCACAGTCACGACTGAATCATACACGAGGTTCAATTTGCGTTCTACCCCGACGGTGGAAGTGCCGAAAATGGAAGGTTAAACATTAGATTTGAAAGTGTATATCTGACTGTTTCAGGCGTTGATCCTCCACCGAAATCCCGGGATATTATATTCATACTATGAGCCAAACGGGCAACATGACGACCCAGTGGAAACGCATGTATCAATCGAGCCTGTATTTGAGTGGCACCAATACATCACGGAATGTACGAAAGTTTGCGCCGGAGGTTAATGCAATATATCCTAGCAAAATTGAAAATTAGAGTCTTTTGGTGAAACCTTTTCATTCTTAGGGGTTCAAGGTACGAGACTGTTATGTCGCGCGAGTAACGGAAGTGACGTAAACGAGGAATCATGCTCCACTTTGCCGAAACCAACACCCATGAGTTTCATGTGTAACACGCAACCGTGCACTCCGAAGTAAGTCTACATTTGACCCTATTGATTAACAAATGGTAAATTAATATGCATGATATTGGTATATGTGTTTAGGTGGGTGACAGGAAATTGGTCACAATGTAGTGTGACATGTGGAAATGGGATGAAGAAGAGGTCGGTGGGGTGCGTGCAAGAGAGCACAAGTGGATTAGCGAATGTATCCTTGAGCCTTTGCATTCAAGAACAACAACCAGCGACGATGGAAAGTTGCGATAGTTCAGCTTGTACTGAATGGATGACAGAACGATGGTCTAAGGTGGGCTACGACGTAATTGCACCTATAGGATTCTTTTCTCTGAAGAGGGAGATTCCAAGAGGGTTTATTCGGCCTTCATTGTTTTCTGCAAGCAATTAAGTGATTATTAGTTTAGTAATTAGTGATTGCAAACACCAACATTTTCCGCTCTACGCTTTGACAAGGATTTAATGATATGGCATCTGTGTCTTGACAGTTTAACAACCAGCTCCTTGCAACATTCTTGACGCTCTCACGTAGGCCGATACGGTAGATTACAATGCTAAATTTTGACAGTGTTCAAAAACGTGCGGGAAAGGCTTCAGAACGAGGAATATATATTGCGTTCGTGAGGACGCCATCGTTCCTGCAGACGCATGTACCATCCCAAGACCTCAACAACGAAAAAGATGTCGGTTGACAAAATGTCCGAGGAAATTTAAATGGGTGATCACAGTCTGGGGGAAGGTACATTTGATATGCTAACTACATATCTCACGTATATCTGTCATTAATTTTAATGGGTTACAGTGTTCTGTGACGTGTGGAGTGGGTATCCAACGCAGAAGGGTACGTTGCGGTAGGGAAATTAGTCACGGAAGTTATAAGCCAGCTAAAAAGAAAAGATGCCGCCATCTTACAAAACCAAAAATATCTAAGAGGAACAAATGCATACGAGGTCAATGCTTACCACTTGTAGCAAAGACAGAAAATTCAACAATTTCCCGATGGGTTGCCACGAACTGGAGCGAAGTAAGTAGAATGCCGCATCGCACCTATAACAAAGTCTTCAATCCCGAACGATACCTTTGCATTTGATATAGTGTTCATCATCTTGTGGAAAAGGTGTGATGCTCCGAACTGTTACATGTTTGAGGTTTCAAAACCGTGTTTGTAACAGCGGTACAAAACCGCCCGACACAAAAGAATGCAATGGGCAGCTGTGCCAACCAGGTAGGTATCTACATCTATGTCGTCACGGGTCACCAGCAAGGCGATCTTAATTAATCTTAAGATCGCCTTGGTAACCAGGCGAACCAAACCTAAAGTGTTGAAGTTGTTTATCAGAACTCGATTGTAAAGATTTGTTCGCATGGTGCGGTGCCGTGTCATTCCACAACAACGCTTGCGATAGCTCCTACTTTGAAAAGAGATGTTGCGCAACATGTTCTAAATTGAAACTGTCGAAGGGTGAATCGCATGGACAAAGTGGAACGTCTCGCTGATGTGTAGCACATATAGCTTTGGCTCTGGCATCTAGAAACACAGTGTGCAAACCACTGTGAGCAGCAAACTCTTTCGTCGAAACGGACCAGATATAGAAATGGACATCTCTCAAAAATGCCCTGTCCTCGTACAGCTGTAACTTTTCATCTCCTTTATCGTCCAATCTGTATCCGATCATTTTGAGATCAATGTATATTATTGCACTTTGTGATTTTTGCTGGATTCTACCGTAGGCGTATACAGTATGTATAACAGTAGAGATACACTAAGTGTGATACAATTTCGTTTTTCTGACATTCCGTCGTCCAATTGCTGTTGTCTCGAAATGTTCGTAATCGAAAAGATCAAAGTGGTGGATATTTACGTCAAGGGGAAACCCCATCGGTTATTGATATATTGGACTGACAGTAGCCGAATGTATGTTGTCGTTTTGTGGATAATGAGAAGATAAAATGTCTTAAACTCATGAAAGGAGACACTTGATTGCCATTATCCCACGACAAAAAATAGTCTTCGCAGTGATTCTCAAGTCAGTAGCCCAAAGAAAACAGAGCGCGTCGCCGATTTGTCTGCGCAAACTTTTCGAGTCTGCTTTACGCCTTTGCTAAATGACGCCTTCGATCTATCCTTAGTTCGTCGAGATTGGTTTCGTAAGGTTTTATGGATTGTTAGGGATAATCCAGCCTTGGTGGGTTGAAATCTAATGGCAACTAACAAATTTACTTAAGATAGCAATATCGGATGTTGACAAGCATTTAGTAAATATTAGCATCAATGGCGGCCACGGGCTTTGTTCATGAGGTTTTCACATACGATCTGATACCGCACGAATAATGACCGCCCGCTGAGTTCACTCGTAGAAAACGCGATATTGCAGGACGAAGACTACGAAAGTAATGATAACAAGTCTAATGCCAGGCAACATTGTCTGGTAAATTTTGAGGCACTTGCGTGAATTTTCAGTTCCGGGCTTTTGCGCGCTCATGCGACTCAAGACACCGATCATAAGACTGCGTCTAATGTCTGTTCACAACTTCCCGGCCAAGCAAGCAGAATGATTTAATATGATTATGTCTGTAGGTACTCGGCGATAGAGGGTGGCCGATTTATGCGTATGCGGGTGCGGGTCAGCCACAGGCAAAATTGCAACAGCTGCCAAAAATATTATTTTTATAGTTGATGTCAAGTTATTGTAAAAATAGACTTACCGCCCTAATATCATACCGTCATTCATACTTCAACTTACTGATAAATATATATCTTCAGATATTGACTTATTCCTTTTGTAATCTGTAGAAGCTAACAAAGTGCGACGGAAAGGATTGATTATTTGCTTCGTTTGTCAAGCCGGCATAAACCTCTTGCGACGGAAAAACATTAAAATCCTTTGATCAAACAGATGAAACACTATACGGCAGCATGTATAACACCCTGCTCTTTGAAGATTTCCGAAATGATTGTCAAAGGATCGCTGTACTATCTCAATCATATGTTGACACGTATGGCTGACAGATGCAACATCGACGCAAAATTTGTTGTACAGTTACAGCATTGATGTCGAAGGTGGTTGGACATCGGGTTGGTCAGGACTCGAAATAGTATATGTATCGCAATATGTCTGGCTCAAAATCGCACTGAGCTTACTTTAATGAAAATGACAGGAAAGCCCTAATAACTAAATTAAGCGCAACATCTAGCTTGAAAACGGGTTGTCACGACAGGTGGTGTGGCTGTATCTAGAATATTACCGATGGTTCAACGATCTTGATCTATAGTGAGCTTAGTAGTAACGCCGATCGATCTCCGGCGAATTGCGTGAGCGGCGTCGTACAGTTAACTACACAGTAAAGGCCTACTGTACGTTCCTGATCATTGAGGAAAGCACAGTCGCGACGCACACAAAACGGCGCGCTTACATGACGGCGGCAATCCTACGAGTAAAATGCTTAGCTTCGCTTACCGAATGATGAGTAGGCTATGATGTTCGAGCGCACGCCGCAGGATTGGAATATCTCATTGCAAAGGCCGCTTCCCAACTGATTACTTCATTTTGAACACGGTCAGCTTCGTGATGACACTCCCTGTATTGCAGTAACAAGACAGATCGCAGAAACTATCGCTAGGTAACCGTTCAGTAATCGCTGGCAATATTCTATAATGACAGTAAAGCAACAAAAAGACATAAAGGCAACGCGTGGTCCTGCTTGCAACATGAAGGCCGCCGGCGCATTGAAGAGGAAGCTTCGAGAAGTGCCCACATGCATCGATGCATGACGTAAACAACCACCGAGGGTGGATGGCAAGGCGATCTTAATTAAGATAAAGAATAAGATCGCCTTAGTGGATGGGCAACACCAGCCTATGAATGCGCCCGTCGCTCGTATACGTAATAATAAGAAACGGCAACGTCTTGTTAGGCCAGACCTCGTGTGTGCGAATTTCATTCAAAATTGTCTATATTTTGACATTTTTATTTAAAAAATATTTAAAAAACATCGGCGGCATATAAAGCATGCTGCAGCATAAATATCAAGGAGTGAAAGAAAATGGTAAGGGATCGATATAGTTAAATAGGAATCCACAGTGATCGGTAAGGCTAGTGCTGAAATGCACCATTCACTATATTCTCTTCGAAAGTAAAACATATCTCACATATACATACATAATCCAGGCACAAGCGCAGTGAATATAGCTTCGCTTCTCATGTGAAAATAACTTAAGTAACCATGTTTTCTTTTTTGTTACCAACTGTGCGTGCTGGCGGGGAGATATCACAAATTGTTGGCGAAATTTCGCAGCTTTTCAATGGCTGAATATGGATCTTCCGTGTCGAATTTGGTGGTTAGTATCAAAGCCACAGTACTCGATTCACAGGATATAGATCGCAAAATAAGGTACGTGTTAAACATTAGTTTTCTTTTTTGAAGACGCGAAACGTATTAAAATGAAAATTGGTTAAGATGAAAGAATGCGGAAGAACAATAAATATTGGTGGTCAAACGATAGCAGTGTTGCTCTATGTATTGAAACCATGCCACCTGGGCATGGATAATGCGTGCCTGACTGCCTGTAGATTTGTGTAACCGTTTTAACCACGCTACTCGTGACAATTCGGTCTCAATGCGGTTTTGAAAATCGAGATCCTATGCATCATGGGTCAACATGGCCTCAATATATCCTGAAGCTCATATGCACGGCGCATACAGTCGGTTGTTTCATTACGCATAGTCTTCGAACGCCCACTGTGATTGTTAGGTAAAGGGAATAAGTTGGGCGCAAGAAGCTTGTACGGCAATCGACTACACAAGATATACCGTAGCAAAGCAATTATGACGTCGCACAATCAATCTCTGATTATTCTCTCGTATTTGCGCTTGATCTCTCTCGTCTTGTCCTTACGTCTCGTTTGTATGAGACTATGGCTCTAGGACCCATACTGAATTTGAAGTTCAGCTCATTCGTAGCCCTGAACGAACTAAGATTTCATTCTGTACATGCAGAATTCGAAACCCGGGTCTAGTTGTCGTGATTTCGCTTTCAAAAGCTCCAGTCTTTCTCTCTCCTTCCAAAGTTGGCAAAGATCACAGTTTAGTTCGTCTTTGTTTGTATCGTTGTGTATTCATCCAGCTACTTCTTTCGAACATCCTTGTACATATGCTTCTCCATCACTGTAGGATCTTCACGTGTCGTGTCGCCTTTCATCTTGTTTTGCAAGACTGACAGCAATGAGCACCAAAAAATTTATGGGAGCACTGATTGTGTTGAGGAACCAAACTGCACCATTTATACTTATCTTTGCATGGAGGTTCGTCTGTGGAAAGTAAATACAAGATGTCATCACAGAGCACACACTAAAGCGACTGTGCAAACAATTGTATTGTACAACTCTTACCATGGTCAGGATTCGTAGGACATTCATTTGTATTACACGCTCTTTCAGACTCTGGTTTAGTTATTCCGGCACATAAATGTGATGATAATCTGCCGTTGGCTAAGCATCGAACAAATCTAGTTTGTCGTCCGCCGCCACAAGTTGCGGAACACTGACTCCATGGCGCGGTAATCCATCTCGCTTGTGATGACGTCGGTCGATTTATGAGGGACTTGATATGAATGTGTGAGGATTGGATATGCCTTGAAGGGATTGTTGTTTTTGTTGTTGTCGTCGTTATTGTTGGTTGTACAGTCGTTGTTGTAGGGCATCGTCTGAGATTGCAACTTTTTGAAAGTGATGTTTTCGGCTTAGGCGAGCGAGTGCATTTTCTTGGATTTACAGACTTGTAGCGTCCGTAAACGTTTTTGAAAGTACAGCGTAGTTGCCGTCGTTGAGTTCCCTCTCCACATCTGGTAGAACACTAGACAACAAATAGTAGGCTTCTATAGATTAAGCGTTCGCCTTTTCATGAACTCAATTATTGCTTACCCGACTCCAAGACGTGATAAACCATTGAAATCGCTTTGGACAATATGATACAATACACGACTTTCGACTGTGCGGCTTTGAGTCTAGACCACAAGTAGTGTCGTCTAATCTTCTCATTCCGCTTCGACAAGTTACTTGACGAGTGCGAAAACCGCGACCGCAAGATCGAGAGCACTGTCAATTAGAAGTTCTTGAGTTAAGTAATTCTGGCGACGTATTGATATTACTAGTGATATTTACCTGTGACCAACGAGTCGTTTGCCATTTAGCAGGGCACTCATCTTTCGCGCATATCTGACTTCTACGTGGCTTGTTGCTCAAGTCACATTGGTTAGGAGATACGTATTCTTCTCCCGACGAAGTCATTCTTCTACAGGTAACTCTTCTTGTTTGTAAGCCGCCACCGCAAGTACGACTGCATTGACCCCAGTCTTCAACATGCCATCTGTAGATCAACACGTTTAACTTATACAAAGTTTGTATTCGTGAAAAGATATGTTGAATACTTACGCAGCAGGACATGGTTCTGGGTTGCAAGATACGACAGACATGTCAGGTTTCGTTTCTGTACAACGCGAATCTTCGACCGGCCGGTCATGATCTTCAATGCAGACGTATTCAATGCGCTGCAGGCCTAGAGATTAATGATGATATTCGTGATAAACTGCATCATAGCGAAGGTATCAACACGAATTTACCTCCTGCGCATGACTTGGAACATTCTGATTTTTTGGCTTCCCAGCTGTAAGTATGAACCGGAGCTGGTTCCTCGTAGGGAAGAGCGTTATCTATTTCTTGTACTGCGTATGAAAACGATATCCCTGGATTCTCCCGAACTATCAAAGCCTTGTTAAAAATGGTAGGATTAAATTGGTGTTTCATTCACTAAATTTCATCTCGCTTACCTCTACAATAATATCTTCATCAATAGGACCATCTGTCGTTAGCAATTCGCTGTGCAACGTCTGTCTTTTGTACATCCATTTGGCCCCGGCAAAGTTAAGTTCACCGTACAAGTCAACCCGCCAGTTGCCATTCAAAAAATACCTGGGCGTAAGGATGCAGTTGAAATACCAGCAACAGTTGCATAGTTTCGCATCGACGAGATGACTTACCTGTTTGTAGCAGTTGCGCTTCTGACCGCGATGTAAGTATGAGTGCAGCATTCTTCTTCCGAAACCCTTATAGACGTGGCGCCAGCAGGGATTCGAGTCACCTCGTAATATCCTTCGAATAACATCATCAAATTAGATTTATAAATCAAAATATTTTGTGTGAAACTAATTACTTACCACTATCATTCACATCATCTCTAAAGGCTCCACTGACGAATCGACAAGTTGAGTTGTCTCCATTACAAACTCCACAAGCATCAACAGTGGCGTTTGAGTTTAAAATATTATCACATCCGACATGCTGTCAAACAAATGCGATAATTCATTCAATTTGAGAACATCTAAGGTTTTCATGTTACACTATCAATACAATGAGAAGTCCATTCAGTGAGATATTGAAATTATTGCTTAGATATCGCTTTATATACCATCCTCAGGTACAATAAAAAACGTTGTACTTACAACGCATTGTCCTGCAATGCAAACATCGTTCGATTCTTCATCGCATGAAGTACCATCAACTACTTGAGGGGCGAGCCGATCGAAGAAAGCGTAACCATCAGCTTCGCACAGCAATTCACATTTGTTGAGATCTGTAAGATTAGATGTAATGTTGATGTGATGATCAAAATGTTCCAAAAATGAGTTGATAAACTAACCATATTTCCAATACTTTTTGTAAGGAATCCAACTGAAGTACTGTTTTCTGTATGGTTTGCTGTTGAATTGAGCGCACTGCTGTGCTCTGAAATCAACCGAAGGTGCTGGACATGCGTCAGTGTTACATATTTCGTATATCGTGTCTTCTCCGTCGCAATATCGCCCACCATATCGAGGGGATGGGTTATCACATTCTCTTTTACGTTCTCTTACTCCACCTCCACAAGTTCTTGTACAGGCTGACCAAGAGTCGAAATTCGACCAGCCACCATTGACTGGTACCGGACCAGATGAGCTTCGAGAGACGCATTCTCCTCGTCTACACCACTGTTAAGGCGAAATTTCATACTTATTAGTAAAACATAACTATCAAATCGTCAATCTTTACAATCCTCACCATATTTCGACCGCATTCTGTTCCTTCCGCAGCAGGCATGAATTTCGTTTCACAAACTCCATTGCTGCGTTGACACCACATAGCTTTACAAATGGTCTTTTTCTGAATAGAAATTTCCAGATGCAACTTTGCCACTACCGCTAACATAAGTTTGATTCAATGCAACGTACTTGATGTCCCATATGCCGAAACAGACAAACATCGACGCCTTCACCGAGCTGCATAACACATTGTTCACGGGCACTGTACAATTCTCCTGGAAGTCTTTGACTTTTCAACGAACTACTGGCGGTCAAAGCAACCGGTGATGAATATCCATCATCCAAGCAGCTGGCGTGATGAGATCTGTGTAAAAGGAACACCGTTTGAGCTAGCCTCATCATGATATTGGGACGTGTGTGAACCCAAGTACGGGCCTTCGTAAATACATTTAGTTATATATCGTACTGTACCTTAGAAAGTTTTGCATCGACTTTCGACTGCATGAAGACCAGGTAAATACTCCATTATGAGTGTTGAGAGTAGGTGACATAATATGACCGTCTCGTTTGCTGCATAAGTTGCCTTGACTGTCGTGGCTCATTCCAAAACTAAAAGAGCAAAGAGCATATTGAATTCGTGATGAAGTATAAGGCAAGTATGTAACATATTCGACGGACTAGGCGCCAACATTCTCCGAGGAGATGTTTATTTTTTCGCTTCAATTCCCTTCTATAGTATACAATGTTTCATTTTTATTTGCACATTTCCTATGTTAAATCCATAACAAAGGCAATATTCTCGCTTTAAAAGGCTGAACGGCGCTTTTCAAGGCCTTGTAAATGTAGTGAGGATCAAAACCGCAAAAGAGCGTAACTTTCGACACATTTGGCGAGTAAAATCAAAGGCCCAATGCCGAGTCCTTGAGCAAAGAAATACAAATAATACACATTGTTTTTGTTATTGTTATCAAAAGCCTTAATGGTTACCTGTGTCCTGTTTCGTGGGCGACAGTGAATGCTAATCCAAGTCCCATATCTTCATTGATCGTGCAGCTATCAGACTTGCTACACATTCCACCGATTTGAGCCAAACCTTAAGACAGTTACATATCATTTACAACACATTATAATAGAAGTAATCTCAATAACCCAACAGACAGAAAAGTTTATTTCAATGAGGACAGGCACGCGGAACCGCAAGGCCTTTTACAAATAATTACCACATCGCAAAGTTACACCAGACTATGCAAAGTGAGAAATCAAGCGACTTACCTAATGTATCGCAAGGACGATTTTGATCAATGCATATGTCGATGCCGGTTAACAAGATAGAATGATCCGGTCGTCGTCCTGTTGATGTGTTCGTCGTAGATTGCCAGTAGCAAAAATTCGACAGTGACTTGTCAGCGCGGTGGCTCAGTCTCAAATCCTGTGGAATTTGCGAATGGAAATAATGATGAAGACCATATTCCTACAGCTGAATATATACATATATTTGTATATGGCTAATGAAACTAAAGGATATTTACTTTATCAATTCCACCATGAGGATAATACAGAAATTATTTTTCTAGCGGCCATCTTAACGATGAACTCATACCTTGTCATCTTCAAGCAGAGTGATCCCGATGAGTGATATTTCAATATCGCTATCCAACGTACCATCTTTGAATAGGCTAGTCACCTGCAACGTATTGTATACGTATCAGAAAAATTTCATGCGAAAATCATATTGACAGATGGTTGTCAGATATTTTATGTCAAGCCATTTTCAAAGTCAATCAAAAATGCCTTAGTAGGCCTATGTGGTCGCGTATCAGTGGAGTAAATACCATAACTTCATCATGTAACCTATTAGCGAGTTGGTTATAGACTGTGGAATGCTGGCTATTTGGATGATTAATCCAGCAGCAAATGACAGAATAATACACAAGAACATTCCGATCCCTAACAAGGAGGTTTCAAAGTCTCTGACAAATGACAGCCACATCAGATATTTTCTATCGCAAATTTTATTTTTATATTAGAGACTCCTTCATTGTGGCGCGGAATGAGGAAACCGTTCTATAAGTGAGGTCATTATGCGGATTGCGCTCCGTGGGTCTAACGCGACCTTATGCAGGAGGCAAGACGTTGACAAAGTCGTCTTCGCAGTGTGCCGATTACAATCTATTTTTGGCCTAGTTGTCAATAGCCCAGGGTCTATAATCCTTTTGAGTAAGTTCCGTAACGATGCAAAAAGATAAGGAAGAGATTGCTTAATTTTCTGTACCGCGATTTTTACAAGCTATGACGTATCCATGTAGGATCGACATAATTGTTTCAATCGTATTTGTGAATTACATCGCGCGACGGATGGGCGCCTTGCGCCTTCCCTAAAAATGCGTTCATACAAGTGTATATGCCAAAACAAAACATGTAATTAATCTTTCATCAAAACTGCTGAAATCAGTGGTTGTTGTGGTGCTCTAATCAACGGCGCCTAATTAGTTTTCTGCCGGAGCAGGCGGCTTTGCGGCGCTCTAGCGCAAGTACTGTATAGTACACTCAGTCAAGTATGAGTCGCGTCATGTCGCCTGTTCCTCTCGTCGGCAAGTAGCATAAAAGGGTAGTCTGTTCCTAGGGTTGTTGTGAGGCACGGTCCAGTTGTGTACTTACCATGTTCATAACTGTGAGGATGTAGGTGGTTACGTCCACTCTGTCGCGCGCATGATTCCTGACCAACTGACTGTCGGCAACGACCAGCGTCTCGACCACTCTTTGCGTTCTTGCGCGTGACTTCTGAGGAATAGACCTCTTTGATCTTTCCAAATTCATTAAATTGTCTCCCTTTCCGTCGATCTTTTCATATTCATTCTCGACTTGTTCGTGCGATTTGAGCACAATGGCCCCATCAGACAAATGGCGAATTTGAGCGTCGATATCAGACGATATCGCCGTCGGATCTATAATTAGAGGATGGCAAATTATTTCCTCACTCGGGTAATCCATAGCAACATCAAAGGCGCCGCTTCCAAACTAGTAGCGAGATAACCAAAGGCGAGCGCCGCAAAATTTTACGCTGTGATCATCAAGGAGGTGCACGAATCGTCAATGAGCCGCTACAGTGTGTGAGAACGCATAGGAAATTTTCACCACAGCGCATGGAATTTCAGATATATCAGATATATCTAACAGCTATAATGACAACGACTGTTGTCGACACCTCCTAGTATTCAAAACGAGCGAAAATCAATTGCTGAATAATGTTTACGTAACGACCGTGAGATTATAGAGGTGAATGCTTTTATATATATATACATATAATATGTATAGGTGCGAGAGAATTGCAAATGTCCCATTTCAACTCTCGCAACTTATCACTAATTGCCAAGCGATTGCAAGTCGTCCATTACTTTATCATAAATCATACAATAATGTGTGACTCGATCAGATTGATCAAACACGAGGATCCTATAATCTTGTCGAGTGAGTCACATATTAAACAATCATCAGGGGATTGGAGTGCCGAATTCATATCGAGTATTGTTTGTATTATTTAATGTTAATCCACATTGGCCATTCCCGAGAAAAAATTTGGATTTACGGCATATTCAATGTTTGGATTAAGTTGTCTTGACAGCCAAGTGTGAAGGAAATAGTGCATATGCGAATCTCTCTATCCACTAAGTCTGCATTTATACTATACCAAAACAAAGGATATACTTTGCCATAATATACACTGAAAACGCCTGTTTTCCCACAATCGATTAGCCTACACGACACAACCGCGCGCTGAATGACAATATATATGATATTTATAAATAATCCGATAAGCGCAGAGATATTGGCGAATCACGATCATATTTACATAGTGAAAAATCGTTCACCGAATCTTCGTGGGTATGTTCGCCAGGATGGTATCAGTTAGCAGTCATAAAAATCCTGATCAAGTGCCTTATAGGTGCCAAATTACCTTTCCCATGGTTGGAATCAGAAACATCATGGCATATTTGATTTACCAACGCGTTTACAAACTAAATGTTCGCTGCGAAGAAGCATCAGGTGTGTATACCCAAGGACATATCAACTGTGGCGGTTGGTGAAAATTGATAGCAATGTTGTTTTGACTCAAAGCCAAATATGTCGCGACAAGGCATCGTTTTAGATTTGTTCGGACTCCAAGCGTGGCATATTACGTTGTTTAGGAAACAGAAACCACAATTGACTAGAGGGTCATTTGTTTAAAGTCAAAATAACGGCTCAGGTTAAGGGTGACCGGTCCATTGGACTATGTACTTCAAGTCACATTGAGGCTATTGTTTAGTTATGTGTTACGGTAAACTGCCTAGCCCGTGAGAGTTTCCCTGGTTAACTGACAGCAAATGCATCATCCCCATTTCTTAATTTAACCATAGAATCACTTCGATCGCATAAAAATAGCGAAATATTTACATTCCATTGAAATCTAGTGGGTTTGTCGACTTGTTTTGTGTATTTATCAACGCGACATCACCAAAAGGCATAGCGGGAACACCCGGCCACTAAGCGCGACATTAAACAAACTTTTATCGCCGTCCTGTTTTTAAGTTTACCCAATGTGAAGTACTATGGTGGCAAAGAGGAGGTGTACTCTTTACGCTGTGTTTTTCCTCTTTGAAGATGGCTGGATGCGATATCTACCTTCTAGCATACCCATCAGTTTGCTTTATGACATCTTGCCAGTGTTTGTAAAGGATAAATATCATAATATCCACCTACGTCGTTTCTGTTTGCCACAGTAGTGCATCTTTTGCTTGCTATGTCCAAGATGTTTCCTCTTGTAAACTATGTGAGGCCTTTGAGGCTCAGGAAACTCATGTAATAGTTTGTCGGATATTGGCTCGATGATAAAATCGTCTTCACCGGTGCGTAATAATCCAGACTAAATCGAGAAAAGCATGCTTTAATAACCATAGATATAGAAAATCTCATAACATTTTTAAAGTCTAGCTAAATTCATTGGAAAATTCAATAGCTTTCGGAAATCCGCTCCTAAATACAATCAAATACTCAGCGGCGCTGTAACACAGCTTTTCCCAGAGTATTGAATCGGCCACTATATTCATACGTCGCATTATTTTATTTGAGTGCGACTTAAGAAAAATGATTAATATCGATCAAAGGTCTTCATGGAGATCAAACTGAATGGTTTCATCAGTTTATCAGTTCCTCTGGAATAGCTAAAGCAGCACGATGCATCACACGTGCCGTTTTCAAGCAAACGATGACGCAGGTGTGTGAACGATATTAAGCTTTGAACACAAAATAATGAGACACTGTACGGGTTTTGGGCAAAAGATATTACAGCCGAAACTTAGCGTCAGTTATTCAGGAAGGGATCACAAATTCCAATTCCGAATCGGTACCATGACTTAGAAGGTTCGCAAATATTCGTGGGAAGCGTCTAAACAATAGTTCACGACTGTCAGTGAAATGTATCCTATTAATGACAATGGGTGGTCGTCAACAGGTGCTTTGCTATTTCAAAACATCAAAGTCGTCAGATAATATTGTTGTACAGCCGATCTCCGCGAATGTGATGTCATGACATTGGGCGATTCGCAGCAGTATATTTTCGTAATGAAACTGATATGTGGGCAAGACAGAGCATTCGGAAGACGACGGATTTTACCTATTACATCATCGCGAAACAAGCAGTCCATTGTGATCAAATTCTTTTCTAATCTTTAAACCAAGATCGCTTAATAACAGCCAGCTTTTGTCTCTAGCCGCGTGTATGTTTATGCTGTCGACTCGTTGAACCGGAAAGTTTCGTTGGTTTTCTGCGGGATTTCGATGCCGTTTCCTCGCTAACATAACGACAGAGTTTGCGGTCTCGCAGCGCAACCACCAAAGTGTATAAGATTATTAGAAATACACAAACTGACGATATGTTGATAACAGTGCGTATAACAGCAACCATCTTCTTTGAGAACTCTTTCTCTCCGATTAGCTCATACTAATATGTTGTGTTTGGATAAGTTCCCCAGCTTACAAATAGGCCTACATGGTATAGAACAGAACACGTACGTGTTCAGAGTTCAGACCCCTAAGATTTCTCAGTAGCTATTTCTCCAAATTACATCATAACGTGTTGTGGAAGGTTTGAGAGAAACCCAATATGAGAATAGAATCAACTTTATGAATCATGCATTTCTGCTTTCAACTTGAACCTTATAATCTATATACGTTACGGTGATTACATAATGCCACAGATTTAGCCGCATTACTTACCACGCTTCCACCGCATACGCTGACTCCTGTCGTTTTATTTTGGTGAGAAACCATACGAGCTGTGAAGTGACAATCCAACCCAGAGCTTTGTTCAGGTATTTCTTCAATTTCTCCAGATGTAATGCTTCGTCGCCTGCGTTTCACAGAAAACGTGGGCGCCAAAAACGAGGTCGGGTCTTCCAGTGATAACCGAAAGTCGTGACCGTGAGCGCGTAGTCCCAATAAAGGAGTTGACGAACCAGTCGTACTTCTTCGCACTCGATTGTGAGTCAAGGAATGGGAATTGTGGTTTCCATTAATATCCAACAGCTCCGGAATAGAAATTTCAAAATCTGTATAAAAGTCACGTTCATTAATATCATATCTACTACGTCATCAACTATCATTTTAAGCGTCACGGCATTGTCATATAAGTCTTAATAGAATATGTACGTACTGCTGTAGTTGTCACGCCAAGGATTAAGATAAGTTCTTCGGACGTAATAAACATCAAAAGGAATTGCGTTTAATATCAAACAGACAATGTGGTAACGTACGCGATACCATAGTTATGAAGACGTCAACTAATACACAACGTTATTTCTGGACGCACTTGACAATGACCACGTTAAATTATTCTCCACACCATGCCTAAGTACATTACCACACAATATCATCTCATATGCTGTAATTCATACCTGTCAAATGAGTGTGAGTGGTTGTCCGGACTAGCTGGTGGAGTTTATGATGGGCATCGGTGTAATGTGATTTGGAACCAGCCAAAGCACGACCTTCAATCTGTAAACATAAAATGGGCTATGATTTCCTGCTTCTCACAGCCGTGATTAGTGCACGAAATCATTATAATCAACAGGAAATATCACGAAGTATAAATTCTATAAATGGATCCAATTATGTACTCCGTGAGCTCAATCATACTATTGTATCCAAGCGCTTTAAATGCATTTCAATTAAGATGTAATTGCGGTCAAGACAGGTCAAGTTGATTATAATTATTGTCAAATCGCGCACCTGTTTAGTTGTGCCTTAACGCTTGATTTTACAAAGGATGCCGTGTTCGGACGATTCCAAATCAAACATAACTTTCGATATCGATGTGATGTAATGTGACTGAGTAATATCGTACACGAATTTTACCCAAGTTAAGATCGTTTCTCGTTTTTTAACCGCGGCCAGACGTACGATAGTATCGTGTTAAGGCTTGTAGTCTCACCTGAGTCTGCTAGACGTTGCGTCTAGTATTACAGAAGAAGCTATTTTTAAAGTTTGCCCGGTTGAACGGCTAGCTTGTGCCGGTAGACGTGTTGGAGTAACACTAATATATTTCTATTTGATATACCTCCAATTGATATCTGCTATTTATGATATATTGAGATTGCATAGACTTTATCAACATTATGTGGTAAAACTAGTCTTAGCGAACTTACCATATTGAATAGTACCAGTAAGATAAGTAAAGTCCATGATTTGATGTAGCTGTCCATGTTGATATAATCCAGCTTTCCGGATGCGAAAACGTTGTCGACCCGGTAAAGAAATGTTCAGAGTCCGATCATATGCGTAGTCGGTTCTCGGGCAGACACAATTCACTACTATTATCTCTATAGGCTCTGTCCTAAACCATATGCAGAATATACATTGTCATTATATATCCAGAGTATAATGTTGAAACATTGTAGGCTACTGCTGACGGAAACATGGAACCGTCATGTTTCTATCTCAACTCCATGGTGACTGCCTTGCTATGTTGACCATAAAGGTACCGCCCGTGGATTAAATGATGGGAAGCTGCGAATGGGTACTTATATTAGGACGACATTGTTGTGCCGGCGTTTCTCATTCTAATCGTTAGCAATAGGCTCGCTTTTTTTCTTTCTCTCCCGCGCTTCCACTAGAGCGCAACTCAAGCGGAACCACGTAGCGAAATCTTACATTTTATATATAGTTTCTTGCGTATTGATCGGCCGTCGGCGATATTTCTCAATCGTACCAGTGTATGCATTGATCGTTCAATAATTTCACATATGTCAAATCCTTTCAATTTGTCCACTGTTTCAACGACATAATCCCTGATACAGCATTTATAGGCCTATCGGCTGCCACATAAGCAACCAAGCGAATAGAAAAATCTACGATTATGCAGTTTTAGATGTCGTATTCAACTCCACGTCCTCAGTCAATATATATTGAATATTAGCGTGGGCTAAGAACTGGCCAATTTACCTTTCATTAGCGTTTTAATGTAAACTTCTTGCATAGGATAACGATGTCAGCCCGACTTCGCCAGAAACGATTCGCGCGTGCCGAACCAAAGCTCATGCCGAACCGCCGAAGCGTAATTCACTCCCCGAGATTAAAGAACACTTTCCAAACCTGACTAGTAATCTCACGTTGAATTTTTCACTCTTGTCAAAATATAACTGCAGTGCCTGCAATCGGTTCAAATCTCCAGCGCCGAACCCCGCCGCAAAAAGCTCTAGCTATGTGATAAACCTTGAATGTATAGTCTACCACTAAATGTAATCAGATCACTTCTTGATTAGCCTAATCGATTTCATTTACACTCAACGAACTGGCGTATCGCTTGAACTAAGCTGGTGACGCTACGGTGAAATCCTAATTGACTCAATCTGACTTCAACACAACGACGACGTACTGTGCACAGCCTTTAGCTGAAACAACTGATCCAACAGAGATTACAACATAATTCTAGCTAGTCGCAATGCAGTAACTCTTATGATATCTAGGTAAATGACAACACACACCATGGTCTACTGACACTGTAGATCAATCCTAGCGCTTAGGTATGCATCGGGTGGCTACTAAGTTACCTTGCCACCTACTAAAATTGGAGCAAATTTTCCAATAAATTCTGGAAAACCTACGCCCATAGCCTTCCTTTCAATTCACACTTCAGCAGGTCTCGAGCGGTTAAATATCTTGATTAACAGAAAACCGCTTTCCTTATTTCGGTAGGCGGACGTCCCGCTGATTTTGCAACAAGTTTCCACGCTGTCGGTTTGATAAGTTATAAAAAAAATCACATATGCTAGGAGCTTGTGCTACGGCTCGGTGAAATAGAATGATCACTACCGCTCTTGCACAGTTATATGAAAGGATCTTGATTGTTTATTTTAGTTGAATACGAAATCAATGATACTCTTTTAGCGGTTTCTTCTCTTTTACGTGTTCTCTCTCTGCGTTGTAAAGCCAACAAAGCGGAAGAGCAAATGGTTTTGATTTTGTTTGCCATGCAAACAGTTCAACCATGGATGTGACTCCGGGTAATATGCTAATTGCTAATTTGCCATGACTGACCAAGCTGTGCCAGTGATTAGAACATAAGGCACAGGTCTAACAACTGAAACGTAACTAGAAAGGTTGAAAGGCCGACGAAAATGAAATTAGATGTGATTCCGGGACAATTGCGGATCCATATTGTATTGAACTTGTCTGGGAGAATGCATAGCTGACTTTATCAGCGGTAAGATTTTCACTTTCCCACGTTTAAGATAAAAGAAACGTTCTTAAACTAAAGTAACCGCGACCGATAGCTGTCCACAATAGAACACTGGACTGATTTGTTCGATACACAGCAAACCTTTAGTCCATGCTGCCGCAATATCGTAATCAAATCAATCAAGTACTCGTAATCAGGTAATCATAATCAAGTAATCAAGTAATCGTAATCAAGTAATCAAGCGCTGAAGTCTATGTTTGGCAGCTCCGCCTACATTTGACATGCAAGAAAGACAAAATGAGCCTTCGTGTGTGTCACAGTGTATGCCTTTATCCTAAATTGAACGCACTTAACGCTTGTAATATGCTGAGTGTCGACGACTGGGCAGCGCTGGCTCACACATACTGTATATCGCGCTTATCGCTACTTTTATCTGTTTTTATCGATCGCAAGGAATAATTGCTAACTAATATTACACAAAGCCACACACAAACAACAAGATCATGGCGGCACTCCTATACTCACTACGGAGTCTGACTGCAACATGGTTATGTCAAACCTATGAATTAACCGAATTAGAGCGACCCATTCGATATAATTGAAACGTGTAGGCACTGGGCAGTCACCAGCTTACGTAAACTGGCCACTGATGACTAATTAGCCCCCCTTCGGCGAGTTGAGCCATTCTCTATCGGGAGACATTGCAGGCTATACGCCTTTCGGACCCATATCCTAATTTGGAGCGTATGTAGTATCGGCATGAATAATCGCGTAACCTTTCTTTCTTCTGATACAATGCAGTACACAATCGGGTGAAACCGAGACTTCAGTATGGGGAGTGGGGTCGTATCCATTGAGTCATCATTCAAGATTGGTAAGTCCCAATAGATCAAACAGAAACACAACAGTTTTACAAATGAACGTTGCATTTCTTTACTCCAAATCACCATTGCCCTTACGGTGATGTAATGAATTCAACTATTTATAATAGCGCGTAAAGAAAGCAACCATCAGGAAGTAAATTATCCTGTTTCCTATTGTATTCCACCCGTTTCAAAAGTGATCGGTGATTTGTTTTGCTTGCGTCGCTCATTCTGATGTACAGCGATCTGGTTTCTCTCGTCGGTATCCGATCATCAAATTACCGGTTGTGCATTGTATCAACCATTTGTAGATATTTATCCTAACATGCACCCGACAAAAACAGTGATGCGGGCACCCTTCTGATGTTCATATCATATACGTGTAATAGCCATGTATCGCTGAGGACAAGAATGAAATACTTCCATCGGCTATTTACCCGTATCCTATGATTAGACAATGCCTACATTAGTTCGATTCTTTGTACTATGAGACCTAAGCCATGACCTGATTGGCAATCCACGAGCGTTGGCACACGATGAATTGAGTCAAATATCACTCAACTTTGTTGTAAAAGGAACTCGTGTATTATTGAAATTTTTAAACGTCCTTGTCCCACAACGATTGAACAATATAAAAGAATTTGAGGCATCTGAGGCATCTGATTAGGCCGAAACAATAGTCTTCCGTTACCCACTTGTTGACATCAAAACAAAGACACTTCCGTTGTAGTATTGGATTGTAAGTTGGTATCTTTGCCTTCCGCTTAGGGCAGAGGGTGGAGAAAGTTTGTTTGATACTAATATGCTGCTCGTTGCACGCCTCCTAGTGGCCTCGCTGGAAGCTTACTCTACGGCCAACTTTTTTGCCATGGGTCTGCTACAATGCATCAAAATTTCCAATTGTCACCTAACTGTAACGTCTAGACACCTCTTCACGAATTGGAATATGGTATGTCGTAGATGTTCCTATAGATGGAACATTCTTCCAGCAGCAAATGCCAACTTTCCTAAGAAAGACTCTGGTATGCATTGGCTCGACGCGGATTTCTTAGATTATTGGTCGCAAGCGACTTCCATATAGCATCTTGGATTCTCAACCCTTGGACCCAGCTACGAATCAGTGAAAATGTTCGTTTTGTCGCTCGGGAATTTGTAGCCTATAGATATATCCTCACCTTCGCGATTGCTAATTTGGAGATTCCGATTTGGTTCATTCTGAGCGGTATAGGCCTGCTCTTGATATTTACATAAACATAGCCTTAATATCTATAATAGCATTAGCGTAACTCAGAAGTTAAACACCACTTTAGCGGCCGTAATATATATTAGATGACTTGAGCAACTTACGCGTGGTTGGCTAGATAAGTGGCTGCCTTTGATCAGATTTCCTAATCTCGTCTTAGATAAGCTGTGATGTTCTCTGTCAACAGTACATACGACGACTAATTGCTTATGACCCTTTCTGACTTAACCCAACGGTCCACTTTGATTACAAACCTGAGGGAAAGCAGCGATGCCATAGGCACTTAATACGTAGGCTACTCACCTGGCTACTGAAAGGGTCATAGCCTTATCCAACTGTCTGGACATCGATGTCAAAGTTAAGTAGTATCGCTCTCCTTTCATATGATTTGAGAACTCCCACGATATTCGTCACTAACGGTCTACTCAAGCAACGCGGTCCTCTTCTGTAAATACATTTCCAGCCACTGCTGAGTATTTAGATACGCTAATACATCATCCAAATGGCTAACTCAAGACCATGTTGACAAGCAAAATTTGATCACAGTCCAATATAATTTAACAAGAGTTTTCACAGCAGGTTACAGTGACACTTACAATCCCACCCGCACAGCCAACACTATAGTCTATCATATTTCTGGGGGGGTTAGATAGATTATGGTAATTACCGCTTGCTGAGCATAACACGAGCCGGTACAGAGGTAACGCTAAATAAATATACAATGCCTCCCACGTTGGAGAGCGCCATTCATAGATTTATGTGGCTCATAACACAATGGTTACGAATGTCATTGGAGAAGCCGAGCGCATTTGATCGATACGCGGCCACAAAATCTCATGATTACCTCATTAAAAGGTGAATACAAACTGTACTGTAACAGTATCAAAGGAGCGTATCGCTACAGTTGCTGCTGCTGTTTGCTGATGGATAACCGGCTAATCAATAAACGATGATGTTCTACTGGAAGTACCGGAAAGTATACGGTCCCGCTAACGAAGAAGCAGTAGCAACGTAATATGACTTGCTTCATGTCAGGTGCGTTCTGCAAATATCACCTACTGTACTGTGGAGAGCAATCGGCTGCATCCGTCGTGCAGAACCATGACCACCAGCAGTAAAGTGAAACTCGCATATACCAGCATTCACCATATAATACGTATATATCGCACTCCACTTACCTATGAAAGACCGAATCATTCCGCATCAGGCGGTTCTCTGATACTCAACTTGCGAGCTTCCGATTGATCCATATAGCTATCCAACGACCCCGCACTCTTGTGTGTACACTCTTCTGGAAAGTAAACTTTATGAATATGCGTGTCATGTCACTCATGTGGGTTTCGATATGCAAGCCCTGACTTGATGGTTCAAAACTGGGATTTCAAATTTAAGCGCCTATAACGAGTAGAGTTTAGAGCTACATCCCACTGGCTATGCTCTGGCTCTCGCCATTGCACCGAGAGTGAAAATGGAGGACTCACCGCAATGATAACGATTAGTGGTGTGAGCTAACATGATGTCCTGATACACTTTACGCGGTGCGTCAAGTTCTCCTACTACGCGAGGGTTACACCATGGCCTACTCTACTAAAAAAAGGCCATGGTTACACTACCGCAGGGCAACCAGTCAGCATAAACAGAATTTGTAAAATCAACGTATAGATTATAATCAGTAGTGGCAAACGTGGTAGGATGCAGCTGAAAGAGGAACTGATTCCATAAGCCACGAAACTTCACAAAAGCACAATTGACATTTTCTTTTGAATCTCGTAAACAACCAAAATCTTTAAAACAAGCAATATATCTATGACAATTGAAGACCTGTAAAAGTCTGACTCATGAGCTACAGTGCATATCTAGTCATATACAAGATGTATGTTAAACGTGAGACTCCTAGGATAGATCTATTTTTTGAACAATGTTAATATTTTTCTTTCGTATTCATTGATGTCAATTTCGACAGCGATGAGTTTGCTCTTGTATCAATGTTAGTTCTTGTGAAAATCGCCCAACACTTTTCGTCTTCCCGTTCACGCGAGAATATGGCGACATCAAACACATGTATGACTGTGAAGATTGATAGACTTTCAAAGAGCAAACATTTCTCTGATTTCTCAGACAAAACACGTGGAGTCATTGACAATATCGCATTTCGTTATTAATAAATCGGTGGCGACTTTTTATATAAGGAAAAATGAGCAAATTTGGTTTTAAATTCAATCTGGAGGTCAAGTTATGGGGTCTGTGATATATCACCTCTTTGTCAAGATATCACATTTTGGAGAAGCAACTTGACAAATGGCATTGATGTTATTCCCATTCATGATGAAGATTGACTACATGTTTGTTCGACTCCGGCTCTGGCTGTTCAATACATGTCCTTCTACCCCTCTCATGCGAAAAAATGGTGTTCTCGAGGCCAGGAGCCAAAACTGTTCGTCCCAACGTAAAGAATTGATTGTGGTTACGCATCGCACCTTATTGTAATCCGAACGAGGTATATACAGACCACGCAGGTAAACTCTACGGTCCGTACACATCGAACATCCTTCGCCGTGAATACATCCTGAGACGAGAACTTTAATTACTGTACAACAAAAGTACGCGACATAATTACACATACTTATCGCAATTTATCATTAGTAAATTACAAAAAGTAACACTCTTAATGTGTCGTTTGAAGTCGTCGTTTATCATTACTGGCAAAGATGTTTATTACAAGTTTACAACCGCCACCAAATAGAACATTGGAACCTGTAGGTGTCATCCAATTTAAGAACAGTCAAATGAGATTAAAAGAACCGCTCATTTGAACCATGTACTTTCGTTCTCACGCAAGCGAATGAGTTTCTACCGTATGCCATAGTGGTCACTGGTCATATTTCTATATCATTGTCAAAGTTAAGCTCGATCTTAAGTTTTCATGCAAGCAACTGCTTTACTACCGTATGTAGGCTACTGTATGTCATTATCAAGATGTCAAAGTCGACGCTGTCGATGTCGGTACTTGATTTATTCATTTTAGTGGGTTCCTGATAACGTGACATTTCGTAATCAATCACATCTTGAAGATCTAGGGTCAATGACATTTTCTCAATGCCAAGGGGAAATTCTCTACTTCTAGTTCATGAATGTCATTACATCATATTTAAATATATTCCACTGACTCGCGTGCGAGGCCCACTACAAGTTTACGAGGAATAGAGCATAAACCTGCGGAAACCGACTACAATAGATGGTTAGACCTCCTGGTCTTGTGCAAATTTTGGTCTAGTTTTATAAAATGGTTATAAAGTTAATATTTGCTCCGGACTAACGACTAACATTGTTCCATCGTTTAGTCTTAACCATTCGCTTTAAAGAGAGTGTATTTGACAAGAGTAAGCGCTGCGTTTATGGATTTTCGGAAATCACATATGGGTGATGTCTCGCGGATATGATCAAAAGCAAATCAACGCTCAACGACTCACACCCTTGAGATATATTACGATGTCGAAGTTCTTTGATTTATGTGCGCTTGCTTAGAAATTTCAAAATTCATTACGGCTCATTCTCACAGCACACGCATGGAGAGAGAGAGAGAGAGAGAGAGAGAGAGAGAAAATGTTCTGAATGAAAGAAAGCAATCTAATTCTGAATTCTTAACCCCCTTCGGCATCTTCACATTTGTGCGGTCACAGCGTGGACTGATCCGCACAAGGCTTAGTTGTCGATTTAAACGCCGGATACCCTTCCTGCGCAGCCATCCCATATATTCGGGCTAAGGACTACGGCCAGTCCGAATTATAGAAATACGATAATGAGCGGCAGTGCGGTATGTATTCGCAAATTAGCGGTAGTTTGAATATATCCTAAATGACGTTAGGGATATTGAATATAAGGGGGTGGTTTTCTCACTGCCCCCCAAATCCCTGCCTTCACAAAAGAACAATGAAAATTCGTTTATCTATCGATCAAGATCCCATTGACACATACAGTGATAGCTTAACAGAACTTCTTAAGCGCACCGCCGCCGCAATACATACAATACGTTCGGAACCCGCTTTTTGGTATAATTTTTCGTAAACAATGCTCGCGTTGCAGGTGTCACCTTGTCGATGTATAGTTTGAGTTTTCTGTAAACGACGGCAAGTGTCTGTATTCGTGTTTGCTCGTGATATCAAAGCAGTAATATCGAGTTCCGCGACATGTTAGTACCTCACCTGGAATAGATATCGCACGTTTATGAAGATAGGTTAATTGTTGGTTTATACAGCGTATATTTATGTATGTATTTCTTGTGTGGGTAAGATAATAATATACGCCATCCCACTTCCCACATGATAAGCGCGGGGTGACAAACAGAACACGCTCTGTCTCAACCTGTATTTGTCTGCTTGAATCTGTACAGATTGAGATACAAAGGTGCGTTCGTTTAGTTGGCTTACTTGGTAAGGCTTTCAACTCGTGCAGGCTGGCAATAAGACTGGGTGATATGAGGCATGGACAATGGACCTGAGCGAATGTTTGCTTTCGTTTTATATCCTTTGAAAAAATTTATTCCACAAACTTTGCTATTGATGGAATAAACACTGCCGAACTACGTCATCGCTTCCGGCTGTGTACCCTAAGCCTAAACGATGCCATCCCGGCTTGCTTGATCTGGAATATCTACCGCTTTTAATAGACCGGAATACAAAGCATACGCAGGATATGGTGTGTTTGTTGCAACAATCTGATACTAGAGAACTGTAAATAAGATATAATTTCCCTCAATAGTTGAACTGGTGATCACAACATACTATTCATCACAAGGCTCATATTGTTGTTTGGGGGGTTTTCGTCAAGTACAGCTCCAGTGATCATCGCGATCAGTGTCAAGGCGTTATATATAGAAAAAACAGCTACCCTCTGAGAACCCATAAAATGTATGTCGTTTTCCAAACTCTGATATATAATGATAGCATTCTGGGATAAGAATTCAAGAATTATGGTGTGATATCAGAGAAAATAATAAATCCTTATAATTGTATTCCAATAGTGAGTCCCTGAATAAGCAGTCAGCAATAGTTGATCTTATGACGACACACAAGCGCAGTAATTATTCCCGCACCGATTACCTCAAGTCAAGCATCACAAGTTCCATGCTTTCCCAAGCGCAGCCATCGGGTTGACAAGCATTTCATTATAGCGATATTGCAAATCTGACTGCATTCTCTATCTGTTCTTGGAATTTACAAATAGTAATGATGAGTCTGACATATTTTGACATAGGAATTGTTGTGGGGTCGATTTTCCATCATTTCTGTGAAAGCCTTCTGCATACAAATGCATTAAACGATCAACCGTTTTACGTTGATACTCTAAATACAGCCTTTTAGGGACACTAGTGACGGCAAAACTGATGTATCGTTGATCCAATTACTGTAAATAAACACGCGAAGACCACCAATGTAACAAGTCACTTTCATAATCTACCGGTCTTTACTTGGGCACGTGACCCACGTCGAACTTATTCAACGATGTCGGTTTGAATTTCAACGCAAACGGTGGCGTCAACAAAATTATCTCTGCATGCATATCTTCACAGTGTTGTCACTGTTGCGCTTTACGAAAGCACGATTCATCATGGCTTTGTGAGGGTCTTGTTGCTCCAAAAATAAGACATGCTGACCTCGCTTTGATTTCAAAAAAAGAGCAGAATGACGAGCAAATGGCACAAATATCCTACTGCGTGGTTACTGGTTAGACTCATAATGACGCATCTTAAAAATACAAGGACGCGTTGCAAATCTTTTCACCTTTAACCTCTCGATGCATGCGATTGTTTCATCTTACGCAACAAAAGTAATCTAGGACTTGTACACATGTACTCGTAACCTTTTAATATACAGCAACAATAATGTCTTCGAAAGCTTCATACATTCCGAAAACCGATTACGAATGGTAGGTAAAAATGTGCAAATCGGAAAATTCTCGAAATTTCGCATAATAGGCGCTGTCGTGCGTACCGTACCATTTTAGATGCTCTTTTCGTTAAGACAACAACGCTACCACCATATAATCAAACCTGTAGGCCAACTTTAAATATAGAGGAAACTTGAAAATTTGATTCCGGTTAACTCAATATACCTTCAAAGATTTAGTCGTGACGTGATACGGCGATACGCTTTACGCTTTAAAACAACACACATTGTAATTTAACCGCAAGTATTTGCAAGTATATACCGATCGATGTTGGGGATAAAGGTTTGAAGGCAATCACTTTTGCGAATTTCTTGTGGTGGAGGGTCTCAGTGGTTTTCATGACAACTTATATAGGAAACAAAAAAACTTCTGTCGTTCACAGTGTTGGTGATGTAATACAGAAACAGGTGTTTGAAGTAAATCTTAGGATTATCACCTGTAAAGCAATATGGTGATTGTGAGATTGTATGGATTACATATCTCTTACAATCTGTCATATTTTCAGGACTCCACTCCAATCCATGTACTGGCTCATTTAGATCCGGTAGGAAAGCTGTTTCCTTGTCCAGTCGAAACCAGATGACGCAAAGCAAAGGTACACAAATATTTGGTAAACTGAATCGTATGGAAAAACGAATGATGTCATAATGATGCGCGATGCATTGTCGCATAATGAGTTATAAACATAGTCATTATGTCAATTGGAATCGAAAGTCACTTTCGATCTCTAAGAATGACTTCGAACCTCAAAGAGAGGTATCTGCACAATGTCAAAGGACAGACAGTGAACTTATAGGCCAATACGCCGGCATGCTCAGGACTCTATTTTGAGGAGTCGTCACGTCGTTGACGGTGCTACGTTTAAATCATCGTCTCATTCACTCCAAAGACAAGAGTTATCCCCTGAATGCCTCCCGTGTTGTCACAAAGCTGTTTAAAAAGCAAGATACGAGGTCTAACTTAGAAAGTGGGCTGCAAGAAGACTATGGTCTATCGCGGCCAGAAGTTCCGAGAAGAAAAATAGATCTCCAGAGCTCTCAAATTTCATGTTGACGGTATTGGGGCGTACCATTGAAAAATCAATGATCGTTATAAATTCCGAAATCCGATTACTTTGTAAAATGATCTTCATAATTTCTTTATTGCTGTGTAAACTTAGTAACACCGTTTAATCGGATTTGAACATCTACAATGAATATCGCGTCAATGCGGTTAATGTATCTCAAGTTTTCATCGGAATACCTATAGTTAGAACGTCGTGACTACGGTTTATAAGAGAATCCAGGCATTTTATTGCGTTGATAAGCTACTCGTCCACACTTTGACAACAAAAATACGGTTGCTCCGACACGAGCCACATTTCCTTTCTTCTTATCTTGTCTTCTTATATGTCAGATTTGATTGTGGTATGGGTTTCGGCATATGCTGGGTGCAATAGATTCTTCTACACTCCACACGAATATAGCCGTATATCCCGATATACCTTTGCGCATATTTTAATTACCGTTTACTTGTCGATGGTTGGGTAATAAACTACATAAGCCCAGCACCGTATATGCGCCAATATTGAGTTCGGATAAAGTATGTTCACGGTATATTATGCAGGTCTTTAACGAAAATCGTATAAACCATGGAGTTCGGCTTGGGCGTGACGTGTGATCGAACCGTCAAACGACAAATGGCAAATTTGCCGCTTGAAAATGAGGTCGGTTTCTCCAAAAAGTTTGAAGTCTTTTAAAACCGTATCGGAATATGATTTTAACCATCTTGTGAGAATTTTCTAATCTCAGTGTGTATTTCCTATTGACGCTACGAAGTCGTTCTAATAATCCGTACCGATATTCCTGAAAAACCTCCCACCGATGGGAAGGGAAACTCTCTTATATCGAGCAAGCTCGCCAAACAGAAGGCCACCGCTTGTTGTCTGGTGCTCGATAGGTTTGAACAGGTCACTGCATATCTCTAGAAATGCATAAATCTGTTACTGTATTGAAATTTCTTGGTAAAAGCAACCATCCGCAAAAATTCCGAGAGGACAATAGCCCTATACTAAAATCGTAAGATTCATAAGCCAAACATAGTGTAAGTTTACAGTATATGACATTTTAAAAGAGCGTGCTTCTATTAGAGTTACATATAAATTTCGAGCACTGTTGGTTAGTCTGTCAACGATTCGTCATGCCCTTTTTAACAAGGATGTTTTATTCTTTCTCTTCGAGCGGTTTCACCAGATGATGAGGTATTTCACAAAACTCGAGCCGTCGTTGTTCCATCGAGTGCGACGGAAGGATTTGAGACCACATACTCAAGACTACCCTTCAACGTTGAGACGTGATTCGATTAAGCAAAGCAGGTAATTTTAGCTGAATTCGATCGAGGTCATTTTTATCCAGCGTAACCGAAGTTGCGAATTATATTTGTGAACTTCATAAGCTGATAGAAGACTGAAATCGCTGTAGCGATTTTGTAGTTTCGTACGTCAAAGACATGACGCTATCGATATATTTGTCAGCATGTGGTACATATTGACAAGCTGCTAATCGGTTGTATCATTTGTTTGCAATAACAAAACGTTTGATATAGGTTGACCTTTGACTCTAAAGCCGTATGAGGTACGGTCTGTGATGCCACTGCTGAGCTGCTCCAACAATGACGAAAGACTGACTATGCTCGCCAATGTGATGCATCATCTATCGTATTGCATGTCTAGTTTCGTGTGAGTGTGCTTGTGTATCTGATGCGGCGATCCGTTTTGTTAGAGTTATGTTCTAGAGTACTTTTTCGATGTTATTTACAAAAATTCTTCTGTGCGTTGAAACGGCATTTGTGACGCGGTGCACGTTCCGTCGTACAGTTGATGTAAGTATCCGCATCACGAGTAAAAGTTCAAATATTATGGCGTGTGTTTACTATTGCTACTATCCTGACCTTGATAGACATTCCGACGCATTGATTTTCGATCGTTACATAAACAACACTGGAAATATTCACGTCGCAAGCAATATTGTAAAAAACATAGTTGGTGGGCCCTGGTCGCATTGTGTTTGCTGCTTGTTCTGAGAAATATGTAATTAGCTTACCAAATGATTCCTCATCCTGTTGACCTCCTGCTATGTATATTGAGTTGAAAGTTGGTCCATCGGAAATTCGAGGATAGCTGGATCGTTGTAAGTCCACGGTCGTAGGTTATTTAGCTTGAGTTTGACTGCACCATTCACCAGAATTCTAAGGAAAATTTTACGATAGGTTGATAATCGCACGAGGGCTTGATTTCACATGTTTTTATATGTATTCTATGAACTGAGTAATGTTAGTTACAAGCTCAAAACAAAACCGCCGCGATATGATGATACCGATCGCCAAGTAGATATTTGCTTGTCGCAAGATCAATAATCTAATGTTTGAGTCTCAGCGTCAAGACTGTGTAGTATGACAAGTTATGAGAAACAATCATTGAGACATTATACGGATAAGATGTCAATATCGTCGATTTTACGAACTTAGGCAACTTGACGATAGGTCGGTTTCTCGATACCGTCTTGAACTTATTGTTCCTAACACCATGAATCAAACACTAGCATATATCTCATCTCGCATATGGCTTATGGGAGATTAGGTCCAACACAAGTGCATTTTTCGCATTAGGATATCAATGACATTGCTTTAATATATTATTTCATTGGCATTGCATTGGACAATTTTTTGCGTTTGCGTTTTGAGAATATAGTTTCTAGAAATTCGCGATGCTGGTTGGTTGTTTAGCGGTTCTCTCCTTCCTTGTTTGTTTTTCCTACTGCGTGCATGTTACTGCACGTGGAATGGAGGACAACTGCAAAGACCCTATGTTTCAAGAAGTTTCCGTGATACAAACCGATTCAGATTTACATGAATTATAATATGTCATAACAATCACGCATTGAGTACAGTCTTTTCGTGTAGATAAAACTACGTAATTGGCTTATATAAACGTGATTAATTGATCATAACGTAAACACGCCACAATCTGAACATAGCAACATTACCGTGCTGTATTATACGGACATTGTATCGTGATCGTTTGCGGTTATCCAACAGCATATTTCTGTAACATTAAGCTAGTGAACTCATATAATGGTCGTGGACAACGAAAGTACAAATATGCTACAATGCTTGTAATTAGTTTTGGCATGGTAGGGTAATTTGATTTTCCTGACGTATGGCTGTCTGTCATCTCCAAGGCTGGGAGTTTGCTTTCTATGAGAATCTAGAATGTACAACTCGTCACCGTTGAACGGTTGTATATATTAGTAATATCAGCAACCAATTACAAGTTCTCAACAATGAACGAGGTCATCTATATATAGAAAGGACATGGAATGTGTGACATCCCGCGTGTCAATATCGATTCCAAAGAGCTTGCCCCTCAAATTTCACACGCATCAATACACATAATCTGAAATACAGCGACCAATAAGTAAGGCTTCTATTTTCATCATAAACCAGCTATAGATCTTGCCGAATGGTTTATTTCAGGCATCTAAGGCTGGTATGGAGGTAGAAAAAACAATGACAAGACATATATTGAAGAAATTCGGCTAAGCATTTTCTAATGGAATCATGATAGGGATTTTGAATACGTCTCTGATATTCAGTGATCACAGGCTATGCGTGTAATTTATCTTTCTTGACTCGGGTCGCTTTGTAGGTATAGGAGCAAAGAAGAGGTAGATTGTATAGACAGAAATATGCGTCGTCACGCATATTATTTTTGTTTCTCAACTATAGGTTAATATAAACTTTCCTGAGGTTCTTTAGCTTTAAAAATATTGAAAGGATAGAATCGTAATTTGTCTCTCATTGTCGGTGTGTTTACAGACAATGTTAGCCGTCATCAATTCATTTCCCATGAGATTCAATCAGATTGGAGAATGGAAGCGGAGCTTCAACAACTACTCCTGTTTTCTTTGTCTGCGTAGATACCTAACGGCTCATTGACACGGAATAGCCATCCTTAAGATTCTGCTTCTTCTTTTGACAAGTGCTGTATCACTCATAATACTCAAAGGTCCTTGGAAATGACCGCGCCAATGACAGCAAGAAACGGTTTCCCGCCTATCTTGTCAAAGCCCAGAAAACACCGACTGTATAGTTCACACGTTTTCCGGTTGTTTGGCTTGCCGACGAAGTTTCCTTCTTTGATTGAACAAGGAGAATTTAACTTGGTACTCTAGATCGAAGGATTGGAAGACATTTCTCACTGACGCAATCAGAAGTGACGATGTCTATTTTAGAGGTAGGAGCAAGTCCATCGCGAAATAGGTGTTGAAATATTGATCATTTCTTTGATTGGTACAAAAATATCTTCGACTCAATACATTGCAACCTATCGACTAATGGTCGAATTCATAATACTCACAGCAAGTTTGGTCACGAGTGGAAAGAACGCAGTATATGTACTTGGATGCCACAGAATGGACATCTGACTTACAAAGACTGCCAAAACCCGGCCAAACCATCCATCAGCGACCCGACGATGGGAAGTGTCAATACACTTAGAACGATATTTAGGCAACCAGATCCCAAATAGATTCATCATTATGTTGATCTCGCAGATCGAAGGGGTGTGGGCGGAATAAAAGCAAACGTAGGCATTTGCATGTATAATATATCTACAATATACTGTACATTGCATACTATATATCAGAATTTTGCAGCGGAATTTCACTTTGTGTCTTTTATGATTCATTCTTTGCTATTACTATCATTTCTTTCATCACCGATCCAACGTGGCCTTTGCCCTTCCGCCTTCACACAACTCGGTAACCGGAGAAAAGAATCTCGAAGTGTTTGATGATCAATCGCATCGTCTAATTTTTCTGCTTTGGACCTCAATTTGTTTGAATTGCTATGTGACCCGATCGCGCACGCGCATGACAGATCGCGAATGCCTCTGAAACGTGCGAACGCCAAAGTGACTGTTGATGGAGGATTAGTGAAAAAAAATTTGAAACTAATCGCCCATGAAAGCATTCTTAATTACAATAGATATAATCCGACAGCGGACAGTTATATGGGTTATACAAAAGGCCACGATCAGGGCCGTGGTGTAAGATTACCATCGAGATATTGTGTTGTATATCATAACGTATTTTGCCTCCCATAAATGATTTCATGATTCCTGTCTTCTTTTGTTGTAAGGGTGGTTTCCTATTACATTTTTAATCCGTTAATACCGGAGTTATCATGTCACACTACTCATAACCAAAAATATACCTTTACCGAATAAATACCGAATCATTTCCGGAAATACGGGAAGGAAACTATGCGCTGTTAAGAACGTGATAGAATGCTGACGATGTGAAGTTTTTCTCAGAAAGTTACAGTAGCGAGTGACGCGGGAGGTAAGCGGGGGAGCATAAACTGTGAAAATAAACGAAGCCGCGTCGATTTAAAAAGAACGTACTGTACACACAAGTCACTTCATGCAGAATAAACGATTTCACCAGAACATTCTCTTAAAGCTTTCATATATGAAAATTTATTTGGGCCGTGCTTCATCTGTGTGACTCTGAAACAATATAGCGATCCTGCCTTCATGAGAGGAGGCTAAAACGTCTGTCGCGCCTTATCTTGGCGGTTCTACCTTCACATGTCACGGCTCTAGGAGGGGATACCCTGAAGCAATACGCAAAAAGGCGTTTTGTATTAATACCTATGATGTTATTTGCGCTTTAGTTGTAACAACAAATGATCAACGTTGTTCATATATTTAGAAAATACACTCGCACGGTCAATTAGGAGAGTTCATCTTGCCGTTGTCTTTATTTCATGAGGACTTAGCGTTGGTAAAATTCGATCAATTACCATTGATGTAGCTCATACATTGGTAAGTTGTAGATATAATAAAAAATCCTATCCAACAATGAAAACGAATGATTGGAATCCTCATTCATCAGTGAGGAGGAAACAGAGAATCTGCCGCGGTTGTTTATTTGCTTTTTGCGAGAACATTTAATCTTGCCGAGTTCGAAACCCTTCCACGAATCACTTTAGGCGATCTCGTACGGCTCTTATCCTGATTATTAACCCCTCACCTTTATAAACAAGGAAAAGATTTTCATCTTGGTAAGTTACAATGTATCGATTAAAAGAGATTAGATTTGGCATTTTAACGCTGGGTAAGTGACGATATAGTAAAGCATGCGCGTGTTGTTGTTACACCGCAGATAAAAAGACTTAAGACTGTACAAATTGCCTACGACTGTGATTTGCATCACTAAAGATTCATGCATATTTCGTTTAGTTGCAATTTTCCACCACGGGTTTAAGGAGAGCAAGGGAGAGCAACTGCAGTAATGAGATCGATTATTCGGGCAGCTTACAGCAGAACTGTGAACTTCGTAATTCGAGAATCTTGCGCGTTTTACACAAAATCGTCGGCATTCGCTATTGACAAATCACTAAATGAGCAAAAGGCGATGGATTTGTGCAAGTTTTGTTTAGATTACGCCGACGATCAATCCCATTCGTTGCAATTTAGTCAGCACAGAATAAACTCTAAAATTATAAGCAGAATATGATTACAAATACAGTGCCATCAAAGCGTTTACTCCACCCTATTTTCATTTGATCAAACTGAAACACAAAAAATTGTCTCAAGTATGTTTGTTTGTACACGTCAAAAGTGACAAGTGAGGATGCCCGGTGATGCTTCGGCACAACCTCAATAGTTTCTTCCTTTCTTGAAGTAGACCATTTCGGAAGTGATTCCGCTCCAAGAGGTGGTGCAAACAACTCTTCAACGCACTAGAGGATTTTCAGACAATTACTTTCAACTTTCAAGCCACCTTCATTAGTCTATGGCAGCTTTGAAGTCGACATATGGCCTACCATAAAACCACACCGTCAAAAGGTTTTTCATTGGGTTACAGCGTTAAAGCTGGCAAGGATTCAATGCAGAGGTCATATGAAGTAGCTCTTGACTTTGAGAAAAGCATCGAACTGAAGCAAGTGCCGTAATGTTCCTATACGTTAGCAGCCATACTTCTCTCGACTTATGGTCGATTTTCAGGTCTTTTGTCAAGCTCTCAACGCTTGATGAAGCACCTCGATTCTCGTCAAGATGATGTAATCACGTTAAACAAAGTAGATTACGTCATCTCAAAGATATCATTCAACTGTGAAGGCCACGATTTCCATCAAGTCAGCCGGCGTAAAAGAGAGTATTTACGCCGTCTTTCTGTTTAAAACACGACCGATGTAGAATTTTGCTTTCGATTGCGAAAGCACGACCAGGCGATTGGAGTCCGTATAGACGAGGATTGTAAACATAATCGCCAGATGAGCGACTGAAAATTGGGATCCAACGAAATGTCCTGACTCCTGACAAAACATAACGCACTGAAGGTGATGATGAAGCACCGTACCACTAATCAGCGATAATCTTCTATTCGCACATGTTGGCCGCGCCCCAATCGCAGCAAACGCACTTTTGACTCTGATTACTCATTCAAACGTAATGATAACACCAAATCAATGAATGTGTCATAGTCCATAGGTGTGTACTGTTACGGATTAGAGCGGGCTTGTTACCATTATCGCATTTTGAGATTATCGGTCTGTAGTGTGGTTGTAGGCTACTGTATTAAAATTATGATGCGCTGTTACAAATCTATACAGCAGCGACTAGGTAAAACACCGGTTGGCCCGTTAGATCCGCTCCTCATGCGGGCAAGTTGGCGCATTCGCAACTATAACTATATTACCAGCCAAGTAAAATTAATTCAAGCAGATTTATCGGGATCGGCGGTCGATATATAATGAGTACTCTGAAATCTGAAGAAGTTATTACCACTCCTTTCATGGACAGGTGACACATATTCTCAACTACGTCTGATATCTCAGAGGCAACATCCCTAGTAGAATTACTTACGATACTTCTGTGGTCTATTATGCTTGGTGAAATTTGAGTAAATCGTTGGCTAATTTTCTCCAAGTTAGACAAATGATTTTTTTTGTATTAGTATAGGCCGACTTTCGCAAGACGTTTTTGGAAAACTCTGGCTCTTTTCTGTTTTCGCTCCCTGTTATAACCCCCTAATGAATTTAATCGTCAGTTTTCAATCATGCCTACAATGTAATCAAACATGACTATTATCTATTTTCGTTGCCTCGTTATTAGACACTCTACTAATGCACGTTCTAGCGTCTATTTTTATTCGCTCGTTTTATCGCGCTCTAATTACAACTTAATTATTGATAATACAGATTACAAAGCAAATACCGAATCTCGAAATGGTTAACTTCAAAGTCACTAGTTATTTTACACCTTGAAGTACTTTTCACAAGAACGTCTTGGCTGTGGTCTGTGGAGTCTTCTATCGAAAACCACCTATAAAGATTGTGGTGAAATAATTATTATATTAGAAAAGCAATTATCACTGCTTGATACAGATGAGCCGAGACTCTTAAAATATGCGTTTGATATTTTGCACTGGAGCGATTAGCAAAGCATTACTTTGAAATTGCTTTGGTCAAAGCCCGATCATTCTGCATCAAAATGCCCCGAAGCTGTTTCATTCAAGTGTCTTCCTCGCCTTCACTGACCTTTAACGGTTTGTGTTGTAGGATTAAAGCCCTCAAAAGGAGGATATCGTGGGTCTTTTGAACATCGGCACTCGTAAAATTTGTTACCGTAACCCTTATTTTTTTTGTTCAAGACTGATCCATGTGTCATGGTGACTGATGAGATTTTTCTATGGATAGAAGATCTACAATGCGCTTTTTAATCGAATTAACACGCAACCGGTCACGTATTACGAACTGAATAAGTATTTTCATTCGCTTTACTCAAGTATAGATAAAATATACGGGACGTTGAAGAAACGGAAATCCAAGCAACCTGATTTGACTTCTGTGCAACAAAAAAAAAAACGAATTCACTATCTCGGAAACACGCAGCACACGGTCTATTACTTTTGTGCAAAATATTTATGATATAAATTGATTACAGCATTTCCAAAATCTTAATCATGGCATTGATGAATTCATTAGTCAGTGATAAGCGCGCTGGATAATGTATGGTTCTCTGACGGCTGTTTCACGGAGTCGGGTTTCGTTAGAAGTGTTTCTGCGACGGTTTACATACAATTAATATTGGATTAGTTTGCTAAACCTTTCGAACAGATCGGATGATCCATGAGTTAACAGCGTAAGCTTTCCCATGCATGACCACAGAAAGAATGTCTCTCGTCAGGAGCTCACGAATGCATGATTTCATTACACCCAGGGCCGCGATTGCATGAAATGAATGTTACCCCACAAATGAGTAATCGTAGATGCGTCGATGTAGGAAGCCTATATTTTGTCCGCACTCAAATGACTTGAGCCCACACGTCTTCAATTTATGGCTTATATTGATTTAACACAATTTCATACTGCCCTTTGATCGGATTAAAATTATGAACTCTGTAATTTGCGGGAACCTGGGAACCCGATTAATATATTGGATCGTGTATATCTACGCGGACATTAGACGTGGCATTACAATTACAATTGTGGAAAGAACGAATGCGTCCCGCCAAATTTATCAACCGGACCTATTCATTGCTTCATGACAATATCAAAATGAAGATTGTATTCCTTGACTATACGCATATGTTGTGGGTATAGTGTGCGGGCGTGATTTTGTGTATGAAAAATCTGTGAGTGAGGTGCAAGTCGTTCAATCACTATAAAATACGAAACAAAATTTGAAAGACTGATTGTGAGACTGAAAGATTTTATCATGTTGTCAGAACACCGCAATAAATATTTTAGGGTCAAACTCACAAAGTTCGTGTTTTGCGGAAGATATGTTTTCAGATTTGAAACTGGAAAACATCATCGCTCTAACACTACATATCAATGCGCGCATCAATTTACACATCTTTAATTGTGATAAACACTGATCAACATCGTTTATCTTTATACCGTAATACTACGAACAACAGCAAACATATCTGCCGCCACAAAGACGATAATTTCTTACTCGTGACGTAACGCACCAGGCATTTTTAAAGGAAACATAAAAAAACCATCTATTGAAATTGGGGTGAAATTCGTGTTGTTTCCATGATTTTTCGCGATAATAATGCACTAAATATTAGGGGATTAGATTAGTCAGTTGAACAGAGTAAACTATTTAACCGTCACAAAACGGTATACGTGATCTAGTAATGGAAAGGGATTAAAAATTCATCCGAAATCAATGCAGTTAACAATTACCTAGCAGTTTCTTATCAGACTAATTGATGAATAATAATCAGGTAAAATTATTCCAAGAGTCGACATCACACGGAATCTTGAGTAAGTTGGTGAGAATCCAAACAAGAAATGTGACGTGAGTTTAGCTCACGCTAATCAAGTTAGGTAAAGAATCAGTAGATTACGAAACACTATTTGAACAGATGGTCAGAACTTGTCAAGTGCTTGGTGACATGGCAGACATATTGGACTATGTAGGACATTTCGCACGGATTGCATACATTCACACCAATACCCGAGCGAAAATGGTGGAGGCCTACATTGCTACATATCGAGTAATATACATTGAAGCATATGAGTTATAATTATATGCTAACCGTAAATGTTATATAACCTTTGCTCTTACATCTGTACACTATACAATGGATTCTATTTCATCAGCACGACCTCCACAGAGTGGCGAATTTAATCGGCAAGATCTGAAAGGTACAGCCTGAACCATTATGATCATAATCGCACTCCGAGATTTGGGACAATATTTTGCCACATATCATTGATCCTTTTATTCCGGAAGCCAATGTTTTCTTAAAGCTGGAACATAGGCATTGTAATATACGAGGTTGACGTCACTATGACGCAAGCGTGTGCGGACATGTTGAAATCTCTGTATGTTTAGCCAAATATCATGATACATTATACCCTACCACCGGTACTATTCTCCGGCAGACAGGTCGATAATAATTAGTACATAATTTACTGAGGATAATAACACTGTTATCGATCAATTACGGTTGTCATATGTATCATTCATGGGTGTATTGTGTATAATATACTTTTTAACTGCTTTGTGGATATGACGTATGACGTATGTCATCTTAACGTTCGCAAAATCAGATCATCAAAAAGATAATCGTGTTATATGTGGCGGATAAATCGTGCTGACAGGATGAATCGTCCGAATTAAGAGGAAAGTAGATTAACTAAAAATATCAACATGGAGAACTCACTGTGGATGATTCGCTGGCCGTCGACATGCGGGAGGATCTTCTCAGCGCGAGACCGCCACCTGCGAACAGTGGAAGATTAATCAGGGGCTGTGTTATTTTTAGGTGGTAATCGCGGCTGCCAAACGTAATATCTGTTGCGGTTTGGAGTTTGGTGGAAATTTGCCATACTCAAGTACGAAGTACGTCGCAGTGTGTCCCGACCACTTACCGTTTGCTCCATGAGCAAAAACGATTAACTAACAAGAAAACATTAAACGCAATCCCAATTCGCGGAAATAAAGACCAGAATACGTTATTTTCTTTTACCTATGGCCCGTCAGGTGGTGAGCACGAGAACAAACACCGCCCAAGGCCTAAGGCGAGGGACGGGATAAGTTCAGTCATGTTGATAAGCGTGGGAGAATATATTGGCATCCGTCACGCGTTGACACATTGTAAACGGGCGTCCTGCGAATTGTTTACTTCGCAATGGAAATGATTTGTCGGCGCTAAAGCAAATGGTCCCGACCTCCTTGGCGTACTCATATATTACGATAATTACATAGTAAACAGCCAGCTGATCTAATGCCTTCACTTGAAATACGGAGGCTTCTGCAAACTAATATTTCCGACAAATGTCGCTGTATTTGCACTTCCGAACAGCCAAACAACCAAGTCAGTCTCCGGCGAGATAGGTAAGATATATGTAAAAGTGTACAACACTACAAATGGGTGACATTAGGCAGCGACAAAATCGTTATTTAACAATCCTCCTATCGACACGAACGAGGTTCAAGACCGATGTTTTCTCAGTTACTCGCAAAATCGTTCGCCGCAAGAGCAACGGTGAAAGTCCGTTAGTCAGCCACCGAAGTTGCTCCCAAGCATTAATATATCCGTTCGACACCGACGCGTGGTAGAATGAAAATGCATGTGTGGGGAACGCTCTCTATATGAAAGTTATACAGTTGTTTATACTGCATTCATTTATAGGATGAAATTGTTGCTGGGCAGACATGATCTTTGCGTGAATTCATCATAAGAGACGTCTATAGAGCGGAACCGTGAAATGACAATAATAGGAAGCGGATGGCGCCTATGTGGACAAACGTTGCCCCTTATTATCTGTTACTGATTGGCTTTTGAAAAATAAGCCATTTCAATAATGATGATGATCAGGTTCAAGTTGAAATTAGTACTTCACATCACTTACACGTTCCATATTTACCTTCTAATTACGGTTCACAAGAAACTAAATCACTTACGAGTTACGACTGAAGAGGAGATTCACTAATGCACGTTTCGACACCAAAACCTTGCTTGTGGTTAGAACGTAATTAACACATTGCAAAACGGTCTGTAATAACAAGACCCGAGAAGTCAATCATTTCAGGTCTCAGGGCGGGAGTCAAGGATGATTAAAACGACGAAAGCACGCTAACAATATACTCAAGAGGAATATCGTAGGATATCTGGCTCCTGCCGAACGGTTAGACACTAAAAATATTGATATAGGGCAGGATAGCGGTTTATTTTCGTAATACGCTTACTGAGGTAGGCTACACGGTAACATCAACATATCTTGGATCCATTATTATGGTCTGCGGGTAACCATAAATCCATTAATAGACGACCATGCACAAAATCTGTTATCGAAAGTCATGATATCGTCTCGCGCACAAAGATGTGAGTGTAAATCGGTCGATTACCGCAATAGATAATTATAATTAAAATTTCTAAGCGTTTCCAGTTTTCCCTCCGAGGATTAAAGTCTTCATGCGTCGTCTTGACAAATTTAGCCCCATGCGTAGACTGTAGGTCTTGTGATTTTTCTTGTGTGGACTTTACCAGTAGGTAGTAGCATTTATTTATACCGTCAACTCGTCATCACATCTTTCTTATTTTTGGTATGTATGTAAGCAAAATGATGCACCGGCACGGCAAAACCGACGTACGACGACTTTACGGTACAACCATTGTAACCTACGACGAAATCGTAATGGCACGTTCGGCCGGTGAAATATATCTTGCTATGCGTCACAGTGTAGGCTATTACAAGTTCGCGATATCATCCCGAAGTAAAACTATGAGCAATGCGAAAAATATAGAAAAACCTACCTGTAACTGTTTGGTCTACTTCTACATAGTGTCCAGTGTCCGCGGAAACGTCTGATATAGTGATCATCCTTCGACTGAAACCTGAGGCAAGTAATGGCGTCAATATTCGTGAGAAATGGTGGATAATAATTCGATTTCCCGCATGAAATAATACGCAATACAGCACCGGTACTTGCTAAGCGTCGGGATTTCGTAGCCACTGGTCTCGGGCTTGTGGTTTCAACTCCATGACCTTTTACGCTATACCTCAACCGCTCAACCCTGCGAACATTCCCTTCCGCTTTAGTGAGAGAGAGAGCGAGCGGAAATAATTACGGAATATAGTGGAGATGCGACTCTTTACAGATAATAACTACAATAACACCCACTGGAGCATCCAAGTTCGATAACTCAAGCAGATTTCGTCGTCACGGAAAGTGAACTGGTAAGGCTGAAATAAATTGACCATGAAATGTTCGTTTCCTGGACTCCAAAATTATAGATGCAGCCATTGGGTGTTGAAAATTGGTCGGCGAGCTTTAAAGCTACATTTTCCTTGACTCCCCTCAGATGTGAAGTCACTCATTTGTAGATAATCATGACAACTCAAACAAGGTAAGGAAATCAAAAGAAGGTGTTGATAGTCTGATCTGCTTCACTAAAAGGGCATTGGCACAATGGTAAATGATGGCAGTTGGCACACCGAACTTTTTTCATGTGCACGGACACTTCCGAATCGTATCGTTGGAGACCTGGGACAGTCTACGGATAAAATCAGCAAAGTACCGGTAGGGCCTGAAGCGCGGGCTTACACAGCAAGGTAACCCGGTCACAACATGTCGGATCGATCGCAACGTAGGCTACTGGCGAAGACGAAACCTACCTGCAGTGCTGCTCTGTAGTGCTGTACAACCTCTGAAGCAGATTATCACACAATCGATTCCTTTCCCCGCACTTGATATCCCAGTAGCCTAATTTCTGAATGCTGAAGGATCTCGCTGAATCATCAGACGGTTCGTAATCTTGTGGGACTTGTGCCAACCACTCACTTGCGATAACGCTGGCGCTTCGGTTCTTTACCTCGACATGCATGAATGGTCGAAACCCCCGGCGAGTTGGTAGGGAACTGTGACTCGACGCTGACTGCTTCTTACAGCAAATAACTCCGCAAATAGGCTACTGTAGTAGCCTATGTCATTATGTTGTGACTTACGACTCTGTGTAGGCTATCATTTGAATCATTTCTCTGATGATACCGCGAGGGCTATAGGTGTACCTTAGGCCTTCATTATTTCAATTGAACTTTCGCAAGCTATTAGGACAGGCCTTGATCTTGCAAATAACGTTGACTTGATAGGCCTATAGCCTAGCCCATAGTTCGGCGGCGGCGGCGTTTTTCGCAACAAATGACCTTCGGTGTTTCGGGGCATGTGAAAAAGTGATATCTTCGGGCTACTTCGGTGTTGCTGTTAGGACGCAATGCGACTATCCTGCAAAGAACAGGTGATTTCTATATGAGTTTCGTATCATTGTCTGATTACATTTCTCTTCAAGGTCACAAAAGCGAGTGTAGACAATTGGTCTGCCCGACGATATATACAGAGTCTCTATACTGACCGGCGCCCATATCTTTTCGTAATTTATTTTACATTATTGGCGCCATCTAGCATCTGTGTTCTTCAGATCTACGAGTTCGACGAGGAGTATAGGCTTTGGAAGATGATGGACGGACAAAGCAAATGGACGTCTACAATCAGTTGTCTATCAGGGATTTATAGACCCAGGAGGGTCCTGGGACCTAAGATGGACACGTTGGACTTGGACACACGCGATCGAGCCCTGGCATCATCATGCAACACAAATTGTCAACCAGTCAACCACATGTTGGCTTGATTTGACGTAAATAGACACGATCTCCCAGGTTGTCCCTTATCGATATGACTGATGATCATTAAGGGTTGAAGTTTAAGCATAGCCTCGTGTAAAGGCGATGGTTCAAGTTTACTATGACACGTTGACTCGAAAAATATGTAATGTCACTCGATACGAATCGGCGTCTGCTACCTCACTATATAGTATGTACTTCAACGCACTCACGCATTGCACAAGAACGCGTCATCGTGATCAACACAGTGGTTTGCAAGTATTGCTTTGATTTTTAATTCCTGAAATCTGTGAATGTATGGAATATTAGGTCAAGGCCCGAGGAGTTCGGAGATCCGAGCCAGGCGTGCAGTTGCAGTTGTTGTCCTACCTCTCACGTAGCTTTACTGCCATGGATTTGTGGGTTGTAGCTAGACGATACCCTTGAAACATAGGCCTGTAATAGCAGTACAGAAGCATTCCGTGATTCCGGTACGACTTGGTTGATTTTAAAAATTCTGTACCGTAATAAGTTTCCAGATGAGTGATGGGTAAAGGCGCCTAACGCCATTATAAAATAGTGAAATGTATCGAATACTGCATGTCACGCGAAGGGCCTCCGCATCAAAGGTCGTCAATCATCTCATTCGACATTGGAGAGATTCTGTTTATCAAAACGTAAGTAGGCATATATAAATCAGATAAACCGGTCGGCTTTTCTTATTGTCGAAGGGTGTTTTTGGTGTTGGCAAATAGATATTCTCTGTGGCACCATCGCTTTTCTAATGCGTATCTTAATTGACCTTTTTCCAGGTCAACAAGTGCAGGAATTTGTCATTTAGTGGTGCTGTAACTTATCAAAATAACCATGGATCGACAATCCTGCAGTCGAAAAATCAGAAACAGTCAGGTAACTATCATTGCATCATCACAACAGTGAACTAAGCCTAATGTATGTAAAATTCGTCTGTCTGATTTCCCTGTCAGATTATTATCGTTAGCCCAAATTATTGCTTGGATTTGGCATAATGAAAAATAGGTACCGTATATAGTGTAGTATTGTACATTTGCCGATTTAGCTTTTTTATGAATTTTTGATGCAGTTTGTCATTCTAGTTCATGTTGGTGCATTTTTTCATTTTAATTTCAGATATTGAAGAAATGTTTGATATCCTGAAGAAAGGTGGGTAGAGATTGTTGTGCTCTGTTAACCCAATGTTGTAAAATGATAGTCGTGCTTATATAGTACCGTAGGCCTATAGCTGCGTCGCTACTAGCCCTTGGCGGACAGCAATTATTACCACCTTATCTGTAAGTTCATAATAAAGGAAACTCACCATATGCCCAAAGCCAATGGACTTTGACTCGTTATTTGTTGAGTTTATTTGTAAGGTTGTCTTAATTTCGCATGTTTTAGTTACGGACAAGCATTTCAAAAAGGGAAGATTTGGTAAGTATTGCCCGGTACCGATTCTATTGATCCGTGTGTAATATCAGACATATTCTTGATCTTATAGATGTGAAAGAAGCGATGAAAGACGCTCAACAAGGTATGACCTCTCTAGTTTGCAACAGGATGCTAGTAATTAGAGTTCAATAATATCGATAACTTTAATTTTTTTCGTAGAAATGGATAAACTATCTGAATCTAAAGACAACACAAAGCAGCAACAAGAATCAAAGGGAAGTAGCAAAAGTGAAGACAGCTCAAACGATGACAAATCTAATAAATCTAAGGACAAAAGCAACACGCAAGGGGTATGCTAAGAGGAATAGTCATGAGATGAAACATGATATTAATATTCAAAGAGTTAAATTTGATCAGTATAAATTTATTTTGACCAAAATTGTGTTATTCACTGCATCGCTGATATCGAAGGGGAATGCTCATGTCGTATTGTTGAAATCTTGGTAATGTGTACCAGTACCGTAATAGAGATTTGAAATTTTAATTTAGTAAACCATTTCAATTTTTCAGATGTTCAATGATCCAGGCAATAAAAGCAGCTTTGCCATTATTGGCGGGTTACTTCTTGCCATCGGTATCGTACATATGTTAAATAAACTCAATTCACAATCCAGGGTAACGACGTGGAATGAATTTGTAAATAACTATCTTTCAAAAAATGCAGTAAGTGTGATCTTGAAATGTTTTAGCTCAACTTGACAAAATAATTTTTTTATGTAATTTGCTGCTTTAGGTAGCACGTCTTGTTGTGGTTGGTGCTCATCATGCTTATGTGCATCTGAAGTCAGCATCAGGATTACAGGTAGGCTCACAGGCATCATGTGAAAATGTAGACATTTTTAAAATGTTAACCCCCACCACACGCACATTTTGTTCTATATTTATTAGGCTCAACTATATTTTTACGTTGGAAATATTGATGCGTTGGAGCGTAACATGGAACGAGTGCAGGATGATCTCAACATTCCTGCGTCTGAACGTGTTTTTGTAGAATACGAAGAGGAAGGATTTTTGTATGATCTCTACTTAACCGAGCTGCAATATGTAAATTCTGACTCAATATTTTTGTTACAGTGCTCGTCAACTGCAAAATGTCAGTTTTATTCAACTGGCCATTCTTGGGTATATTTTGTACGTTATATTCCGAGGAATGTCAGGATTTCGAGGAATTACCGGCAGTCTTGGTCGAGGTATGAATTGAATTTTGCGCCACAAATGCTGTGTTTCTATTGTCTGCTACTTTTTTCTCTCTCCAGCATCAAAAAGTGCCAGATCCAAGTCATCAGGATTTCCGGGTTTAAACCCTTTCAAAATGTCCGAGTCAACAGCTCGCGTTATTGAGAAGAATGAGATGGGTGTGTCATTTAAAGATGTCGCAGGATGCGAGGAAGCAAAGATTGAAATCATGGAATTTGTTAACTTTCTGAAAAATCCTGGTGCTTACGAGCAACTGGGAGCCAAGATTCCAAAAGTATGTTGAATTCTCCCTTGCTGAATTAAATCTTTTTACTCATAATTATTATGCACCTCTAGGGTGCTATTCTCTCTGGACCTCCAGGCACGGGAAAGACATTATTAGCGAAGGCTACAGCGGGCGAAGCCAATGTCGCTTTTATCACTGTGAATGGATCTGAATTTTTGGAGATGTTTGTTGGTGTCGGAGCTTCACGTGTTCGGGATATGTTTGACCAAGCAAGAGAAAAAGCACCTTGCATTTTATTCATCGATGAAATCGACGCGATTGGTAGAAAAAGATCGTCGGGGAAATTTGGAGGGAGTCAAGAAGCTGATCAAACCCTCAATCAACTTCTGGTGGAAATGGATGGTAATGTAGTTGTTTGGTTGTCTAGAGAGATTTTGCAATTCCAACTGTACTGACACAAGTTACTTTGCAGGATTTAACAGCGTCGGAGCCAATGTCATAGTTCTTGCTGGTACGAATCGCGCAGATGTATTAGATTCTGCATTATTACGACCAGGGAGATTTGACAGAAATATATACGTCGGTCTTCCGGACATCAAAGGTCGAGCCTCTGTCTTCAAAGTCCACCTCAAGCCAATAAAGACAGATTTGGACAAGGACAGTCTCGCTAGGAAATTGGCTGCAAGAACAGCTGGATTCTCAGGTGCCGACATTGCCAACATGTGCAATGAAGCAGCTCTTATCGCTGCTAGAGATAGCGCAACTCAAGTCGAAGAAATTCATTTCTCATCAGCAATCGAAAGAGTCATTGGAGGTGAGACTGTTCAAAAAAGTTAGTCACCTATCCAGTTTGCTTATTAACCATCTTACACAGGCATTGAGAAGAAAACGCGAATCTTGCAACCTGAAGAAAAAAAGACTGTCGCATATCATGAAGCCGGTCATGCTGTTGTTGGTTGGTTTTTAAAACACGCCGATCCATTACTCAAAGTGTCCATAGTTCCTCGTGGTAAAGGTCTAGGCTATGCAATGTATCAACCAAAGGAACAATATCTCATGTCAGAAGAGCAGGTACCAGTTGAATGTTCAGGAAAGTCGACAGGGTTGTGGAAATACTTTTTGTTTTCCAGATGCTCGACCGTATGTGTATGATGTTAGGTGGACGGTGTTCTGAGAAAGTATTTTTTGATGAGATTACTTCAGGTGCACAAGACGATTTGCAAAAAGTTACACGATTGGCCTATGGACAGGTAACAATATCTTTGCTTTGCTCCTACCAAGAAAACTAAACAAAACGTACTGGTATTTAGGTAACAAGATTCGGGATGAGCGACAAAGTTGGTCAAGTGTCATTCGACATGGATGGGCAATCACAATTTCAAAAACCTTACAGCGAACACACCGCACAGATCATCGATGAGGAGGTAAGAACAATACTTAGCAAATTTGCCTTTTTTTTAGGCTGACAGCGTGTCATCTTCTTAGCGTCAGTTAATTCAGTTTGTCTGCCATCTGTTGCTGTTACCTAAGGTCTCATCTATGCTATCATGATGAGTTGCATTTATTTATCTAATGAACAGCGGTTCGAACTGCGTTATCAGGGATATTTTCTCATGAAATGCAAATGTCTGAGAAAACAAACAAAACTGCAATTGCCTTGCCATGTATTGTTTGTACCCTATAATGCATATAATCTATGGGATCTTATGTTATGCAACATTTGTGTTGAGGGTTATTTTATTGGCATCATTCATGATTTCCACCATTTTCAGGTTCGTAAAATTATAGACAATGCGTATCAGAGGACCATACAGCTGATAAAAGACAAAAAAGATGTCGTGGAAAGCGTATGTAGCACTACTATTATTCTTGGTCCCAAGCTCATCAAATTTTCACTTCTTTTTAGGTTGCCTTAAGACTGTTAGAGAAAGAATATTTAGAGCGGGAAGACATGGTTGAACTTTTGGGTGCAAGGCCCTTCAAAGAACAGTTCTCCTATGACGACTTTGTATCTGGCACTGGTAGTTATGAAGAGGATACTGCATTGCCTGAAAGTTTAAAGGGATGGAATAAAGAGACTAAGGAGGACAGTGACTGAAAATTTTCTGCTTTGTATGCTAGTCCCTCATCATGGCATATTTTTCCTATCGCACTGGTTGGCAGGACTTGCTGGTCATATTTTTAATATACTTACTTAAATTTATAGCAAATTTACTTTTTATGGTTATGGGAGACAAGGGTGTTTAGGTTCTCGTGGACCGCTAGACTGACTTCGATCACCGCTCATGGCGTTGTAGGGAGGAACCGAGCATGCGAATTGCGAACAGCTAGTGGCGACGCCCGTTTCTAATAATAGTAAAATGCCTGTGATAAATTTTCAGTCGGTACTACCATAGGCGCACTCGCGAGAATCGCTGGCAATGCATAGTGGTATCTTTTTACCTTTGAGATTGAGCGGGTAACGTGGGAATCGCCACGTGTCTACTGGCAGCTAAGATGTTATATATACAGCACGTCGGAATCGACTTCTCATTACGGTCAAGACATGAAGACGGAAATTATAGTCTTGACACTTGCCCAGGCCCTTGCGGCCTTGGCAGCGCCGAATCTAATGTCGGCCTGTACTTATTCCGAATCGGTAAGTTTGCCGATCTCTACGGTTGTAATTAACAAGTGAATGTGCGTCACTTATGACTTTTGAATATTCTGTGGTTGGTGAAATAAGAATGCGAATGACAACACAGCTATAGCAGTATCGATATTTGACAACCTAATGGCAATTAGTCAACGTTACAGGATTCACTTTACGGTTATAATGTGGCGACGTTGAGCGAGGGCATTGCTTCCCTTTCCAAGTTCGAGGGGAAAATTTCAGTCGCAATGAATCTTGCGTGTTTCTGAGGTTTAACACCGACGATGGTACCAGGAATGAATGCAATGCTGGAGGTAAGGATAGAGGTTGCTACTACCAACAGCATGCGATCTAGGAAAGGCTTTTTGCATATGCAGTACTACACTACCTATACGTTCTAGTAACCATAGTGGATAGTAGTCCTCTCATATAGGCCTATTCTTTTGCAGAAATACAGCAGTTCCGGGGTAGTCGGTTTAGGATTTCCTTGCAATCAATTCAAACTACAACAACCAGGGTATAACTCTGAAGTCGTTGATTGCTTTCAATATGTTAAACCAGGAGGCAATTTTACTTTCCACGAAGACTTCCACGTGTTTGGGCTCATTAACGTCAATGGAAGGACAGCTCATCCAATGTACAAATTTCTCAAGGTAGGCCTATATGCTATTGAAGAAAGTAAAATACCGGTGAGGCTAATTTAAGTGTTAGGCCACCGGGGATTTAACTCGATCATTCGTTGAAACACGCGAGACGCGACTATACTCTCCGAAACCAGCTTATTTCGGCTCATGGGCATGGTGGTCAACAGCGTAAATGTAAACGAGTCCTGTCGACTACGTCATCAGTATTTAATGCACTGTACCATTCTGTCTTGTGTGTTATACAGGATAGTTGTCCCGCATCCACTGAAGACATAGGACAAATGTCTTTGTTTTACTGGGACTCACTCAACGCTAGAGACGTTACGTGGAATTATGGCAAATTTCTTGTTGATGCCAACGGTTACCCAAGGTATGATCTCTTTCCGTGTCAATCGTGGTCCTGCACAATGATTGCGCGAGGTGCACGACTGCCTACGCTTCTTTACTACAGTAGTAGACGAAAGCACGGGTTTCAATAGACCTTGGGCTACATACAGCATTTGACATCGCGGAATATTTGATTCTAACATTTTCGAATATTCTTACCCAGATATCGATTCGAACCCACCGTAACGCTTCCAGAACTGTATCCCTACATCGACGAGCTCATTGCGGAAAGAGATGCTCAAGTCTAAGTTGCCGTGCTACATGGCACACATCTACCAATTAATCAAAAAGTAATCACGTAAAATCCGTGGATGCTGGGACTATGCCTTATATGCCGGATTTCTGTCGCATTTATGAAGACCGAATCTCAAACGCACCGCGTGGGTTTTGTCTGATGGCTTGCTTGGTGTATCACGAACTTTTGCATTCGTTACGTGATGTATCAGCAAGAGCGATTGACACATGGCAGCCTGAACGATTTTGTATTTGTCTTAGCATCCGTGTTTTTTGATGAAATCAGGCATTTTCAATATATTCAATTGTCCAGTTTAGTCGAATAAGCGCATTAAATGCGTCGACGCCAAAGATAACCGCGTTATTGGAGTAGAGCATCGCAGCGTCGTGTTACAGTTCAGAGGGCAGGAGTATTTGGAGAAAGATCCTAGGCAGTCAAACCACCCAATTCGCGAAAAGGGAAACATTTATAAATTGACAGTTCACTTATGACTTCACAGCAATCATATTCTTCATCATATCAAAGCTATTGTCATCAGGTTGCAATGTGATGACTTTATGATTGGGCCCACTTTGACAGTCTTTGACACATAAAAAGCCAAACTCATCAATTCCTATAACCTCAGCATCAACATAGTCATCGGCAACTTGAACTTTTACCTTTTGCTTCGAATGAAGCCAGTACTTGTAATAAAGGCTCATAAACGATTTCGGACCATTTTGTTGGAATTCTTGGACAATGCGTTCCAACTCTGATATGGCAAGGGCAAGAACTTCCTCACAAGAAAGGGGCAAACTCACTCCCATGTCGCAAATCAATCTGTTAATACACTGTGTTGGTTGGTGGTTATCTACATTTATACCACAACCAATCGTTGCCACACAAGTACTACGAAACATGGTTGAGCGAACCAACACACCCCCTATTTTAATTGTTGAGCCAAAGTATATGTCATTAGGCCACTTCACCCTTAAGTCTAGATCCTTGTATGCTGGGATTGAGCGTATGGAATGAACAACAGCAACGGTCATGATGTGCTGCAAAATGGGAAGGCGTTCCCCAAGATATGATCGTAATGGTAATGAGAATGACACAGTCATCATTGCAGTTCCAGGAGGGCTGAGCCACTTATTGCCGCCACGACCTTTTCCTTTGGTTTGCTGTCGAGCTACAATTATAATACAGAAGTCAGTCGAGTCATACAGCCGACTGATAAGCGCTTCGGCCACATCCATTGTAGACGTCACTTTATCTGAGTACCAAACAACCTTCCCAAATTTCTTTGAAATTAGAGTTTGTCGATATCGGTTCCAATCGAACTTGCAAGATGTTTTGAAATCTCCCACTTTTGTCGAATAGAACACTGGGATGAGATTCATGCTTTGGATAGTGGAATCGGAATTACTATTGCTAGCATCGACTTCACAAAATTCCAGGGTTAGAGAATCCCCCTTGACCATTTTCCCTAATGACGAGATTTTCATGTCCTTCATGAACTGAAGCATTAGTTTCGAGTTGGAATAATAAATATACGAAGGTGTGACATCATCAGTAGTTTCGATAGGATTGCCTGTTTGTACATCCATTGTGGATAAAAGGAATCGGATAATTTCATACGCTGAGTTATTTGGTCGAAGGCATTCCTCTTCTTCACAGTAACGCAAAATCGGTATCGAACAATGAATCATGCAATTATCCCCTGGCCAATGTTGCTTTACGGCTACAACTTTCCGCACATCCATTGTAGGAGTACCACATTTCAATATTGGCTCACAGTTGCTTGAATTCTCAATTGAAAAAGCTTGAGGCTCTGGGATGTCGTAGGGGATGATTTTGTCTCCAGCAAATACATTGTAACACGAAGTTGAATCATCATCCACAGGCACGGTATGGATTTCAAAGTGTTCTGCTAGACCCCTACAAAATCCTAATATCTTTCCACCATCAGTCACAAAGTTCTGCAGCAAATTAAAGATTGATTCATTAATCTCGGTTGAGTGCGGCACTATCAGCAGTTTACAGTTTTCCATCCATGGATCTGTCAACATTTTATTATGCATTAACGTATACACAACATACCTGTGCCTTTCCATGCATTTCTCTATAATGTTAATCAGACACTTTGGCTTGCAAAGGTTTTCTTTGACAGGGTAGTATATAAGGATATTAGGAGGTTTCATCTTAGCAGGAGAGTTCGATGCCGGGGCTTCTAGACGGTTCGATGATACAGACATAGTATTGAGCATATCGAATTGTCTTGATAATGAGTGCATGTAGCCGTTCAATATACCTTGCACACGTCTTTTCCAAATTAGGATGCCTGGTGATGTAGTCATCATTCAGTCATTGGTAGGAATCATATAGGATGATATATCATTCATTCAGTCCTGAGAAAGTTGTCTTATAATCTTGGCTTGTTCCCGTCTACAATCAGCTAGTAACGTATCTCGGTTCACAAGAAAGTAAGCCTTGCTATTTTCGTCTTTTTTGAACACTTTCCCGCCTTTGCTGACGCTTAGTAATTCGTCGTGGAGAACCGCTAGATCCTGCAGTCGCTGCTTTTCGTTGATACTGCTTCGTTTCTGCTCAATTCGTTGAGTCGACGACATTACACGCGCCGAAACTGCCTATCAATTAGTAATGACTTTCTCAATGTGAGGCCACTCTGCAATCGTTCGAAATCTTCGAATGCACAATGTCATGCGGATTTTCTGCGATATATATCCGCTTCCCAGCACTCTACCGCCGCCGCAAGGCGGTACTCGCACCTCTGTAGCACGCCAGCTGTTGTCGCATCGCTGTCGTCCATCACGGAGGGGGAGCCGGTCAGTTTAATTCACATACTGTACCACCAGCAGCAGAGACGGGGACCTCAATGAGCCAACGCAGAACTTCCCGCCCAGAATAACAATTTCGCGCACACAGGGAGCCCACGTCATAAAGTCCCCCAAGCCGCTTTCGCTACAAGCCCTGAAGGTTGAAGCAAGACTCATGCAATTCCAAACGTTTACCCCCAATTTATTGAGAAAATGAAAAACAGTCGATCGCAAATCGGATTCCAAGTGTGCTATGCCAGGCACTGTTGCACTGGCCTTGGGTGCAGCATTAAATTGTAAAAACTTTTGGCTGACTCAAGAGTGTAGTATCCGCACTTTTCAGTGTCAAAGTGAGTCAATTGCCCGTGATTTTTTTAAACTATTTCTTAGCAAAAGTAACTTTCATGGCATGAGTGGGTGAAATCTTGAATCCTTCCAACGCATCCTTGGCAGTAGCGGCATGAGTTTCATGTTCAAATTCCACGAACGCAATGTCATGTCTGCCAGGAACCATTCGAATTTCTTTGAAGCCAATAAACCTAAAACGAAACCCCTAATGAATCACAATGTTGTAAACATATTTTAGGAAGCGAATAACTCACCTGTTACACAGCATTGTCAACATTCCTTCTTGAGTCTCCTCTGGCAGATTGTTTAAGAACAGTATATGATTAGGGGGATTGTTTCGTCCATCATCTCCACCACCACTGCCACCGCCACCACTTCCACTGCTTTTTTTCTTTATAAAATGAATATGAATACACCCAGATAGTTACATTCAAGTAGGCCTATAACTCACATGCTTCTCTGAACCATACCTTGGGTGACCAGTGCCTTAACGATTAGTCTATGCCACCGATATGGCATCAAATTCAGAAATAAAAGTGGGACCGGGTGGGGGGTTGGCTGATAGTTACATATATAGTTGGTGTAAAGAAGATCACCACAGATTTAGCGTCCAGCCTTAGTTTATTGAGAATTGGTGATCTTCTTTACAATATCTATTGATCGTCCGCCATCGGCTCCACTAACTCTTCATATATAGTTGGATTACTTTTGCAATAAAACAAATAAAAAGGCTGGCACTATATGATCAGAATACCTTTGGTTTTGGCTCTCTCTTCTTCTTCTTTTTTGGTCTCTCTTGAAAAGTCCCTTTCATTTTAGAAATGATGTCAGAATCTTTTTTGGAATAGGAAATTCTCTGAGGAAAATAATGGTCATCACATCACGTAATAAAATTCATAAACAGTAATAAATATAGTAAGTCACTACAGATTTAACGTCCAGTCCAGTTTATTAGTATATAATACACAAGCTTTCGGAGCTCTGCTCCTTCATTAGGTGAAGATGGATGTATGATATATACCAATAAACTGGACTGGACGTTAAATCTGTGGTGACTCAATATATTTATTACTATTTGAATCGTCCGCCATCGGCTCCACCATTTTTCGTATTCATAAACATTAACTCAAATAATAAATCTTTAGCTAAAGTGTGAACAAGGCAAGGGCACATAATAAAGGAATTACTATGAAAATTAACCACCACTGGCAAAAATGTAAGATGCAATGAGAATATATACAATGATGTGAACTAATTACCATCGGCTTGTCGTAGAATGGGAAACCTTGCATTGATCTCACTGCATTAGTTGCACTTGACATTTCTTTGAATATAACAAATGCTTGGCCTCTCATTTTCAGAGTCTTCATGGCCACAATATCAAGAATTTGGCCAAACTGTGAGAATATGGCATAAAGGGATTTCTTCAACTCTGAAAAATAAGGTAGAATTTCCAGATAAAAAAAATATGATGTGGTTTTTATATGAAAGCTTTCCCCAGTATGGCAGAAAGCTAAAATTCTGATACACATGCATCTTGGGATAACCCATATGTAATCACAACTTGCATACCGGTACCGTATATAACATGAAATGCAGTGCCAGGCTTCGTGGTTTCAAAAATATACAACTATAGCTTATATCTAAAGATTTAGACGCATTATCGAACTCACCTTCTTTCTTTATCTTTTCATTCAAATTATTGACGTACACGGTGTTGTTCGGACTAATATCCATGGCTATATGCTACCTTACCAAAAAGCTGGTAAAACAGAAGAGTTTACGCACTTCGCAAGCTTATCCGACCGCAGCCTATGTATAGTACACCGTACGTCCGTACCGCACTAAACGCTACATAGCCCTGTTGCCCAAATTCACTCCGTAGGTCCGTACCGACTATTCTCATCTCACTCTAAATTCAGTTCAGCTCCGGATTTTCGTTTTCACTTCTTGTTCTGCCGCCTGCGCGGCGCGCATGCTCAGCCCATCCGTGGATATGCTATGGCTCAGCCGCGAACGACGAAAATCTTTTGTTGTGAATATCCTTTCAAGAGGATTACCAATACAGAGTTTATTTATTCATTTCATAAAAAATATTTGTGGATAGATCTTTCGGATTCACACCCTACAGCTATCAAGGGACCTACCTCACGTCACTCACAGCAGAGGCGTGGTCTTCTGCATGAATGCACAACTCCTGTGCACTGAGGTGTGACACCTGACTGATCTGTATAAACAAAAATTGCTCACTCCTGCTTCTGTCGTGTGCGCTGCTAATGCGTGAAAGGTTTCGTATGCGCGTGAAATCAAGCAAACGGAAGAAGCTGCGGGACCATGAACATTCAGGTACATTGATGTAATTTTTGCGAATCATATCTCGTGCACCACCATATTGCGAGAATCCCTATCAATTTTAAGACTTCGGAGTGAGTGCGTGAGCGATGGCACCCTTCATTTTGTAGCGAGCAAAAGCCCATCGTATGCCTGCCGATGTAGGTAGGATGAATAACAAAAATTAGCGGATCCCGGGAAAAATCTTCCTGGATTTAGTAGTTATGAGTCGAAATTCAAGTCTGTCCATAGAAACTCTTTCCGTTTTGCAGTCGCTGCCTGATGAAATATTGGAGAAAATATTTCTGAATCTATCGCCTTTCAGAGATTTTGACGCTACTTCCCTTGTCTGCAAGCGGTGGAACTCAGTTATTGCAAGTGAGATTGTGCTGAAACTTCCACCTCTACTATAGACTTTTACACATTTTGCCTGTTACACAGGGACAATCACAACATATAAGAGAAATTTTGATGCTGCTTTCCAAACTGGAAATGTTTCCTGGACAGAGATATGTATTAATGTGTAAGCTTTCGCTGACTAATTATTCAAAGATTTTAGATTCACCCTTGCAATTTTTACCAAACAGGAAAGAGGTATCAAATCACTCGATGTCTTCGAGGTTTCTACAATGTATGTGCTATAATGACCACACAAGATCTGCTTATGTATTTGGAGGCCGTTCTATGGGAACATCTTCAGCAGGATTCAATGACTTGTGGAGAATGCGCATGCATAATATGAAATGGGAAAGACAAATTGCTAATGGTAGTAAATTAGTTACGCACGGTCAAATGAATCCTTGTCATCACATTCTTCATTCCCTCCGCAGGAGACTTCCCACAGCCAAAGTTCGGGTGCTCAATAGACAGTTATTCTAAATACTTGGTGCTCTATGGTGGGCGATCAACACCTGCAGCATCACCGTTCTCATTGCAAACACCTGATCAGGAGAGTGATGACTTGCATGTATTTGACACAGATTCGGTGATTAAATTGCTAAGCAGTACCTGGTTTTTATCGTAACTCCGAAGTATATTTGCAGAGTATGTGGAGCATCAAGCAAACTATAGATGAGACTCCACCACCCTTGTATCTTCATGGAACCTGCATTGCTACTACAGAAGGCGCTGATGACTGTATGGTTGTATTTGGAGGTATTACACACCAAAGAGATTCTAATTGCCTTTGGTGTCTGGACTTGCCAGAATTTTGCTGGTGGAAGCCAACCATAGTTGGTGAGACTCCACCTGCCAGGTTGGTATCATATGCAGTATATGCAACATGACGAAAACATCAGCTAATATTTCTGTTGCCGTGACAGGCACTTTCATTCTCAAGCCTCACTCAAGAAGAAAGACATGTTCTCGAGCACAGTAGTGATAGTAGGAGGAAGAACTTATGAAGATCAATTGCTGTTAGATGCCTGGACTCTAACACGCTCTGGATATAGAGAATGGACAGCGAATCGCATTGAAATTGAGGCTGGCCCTGTCCCTCCAATTAGCGTATTCAAAAGGAAAGCAGCTAAGGTTAGCCGGCTTAATTTTACAACTCCTTAGGGAATTTTGATGTAATGTGTTCTAGGTGGGCGAAAACTTGATATATTTTGGAAATGCCCCTCTGAGCAAGAGTCACGTCAGACGAAATCTACGTACACTTACCATAAATCACAGCACAGGTAAGCGATGTATTGAAATGTTCTAAAAGAATTTGACTGAGCATGATCATTTTCAGGAACAAATGGATGCTGGGGAACATCAGATAAAGAACATCGAAACCCCTTGTACATGTATATTCTTGATCTGCGTCATGTTATAGGAAAATGTACTGCCCGGTGGATACAACCATCATTGTCAACAGCAGGAAAAATACTTCAAAAATTTCTAGGACCGAACAAGCCCAACTATCACATAGCCGTTGTTTGTCGTGGGCATGTACTCGTTCATGGCGATATTGCAATAGATAATCCACACTTTCCCGGAATAAACATTAATAGAAGCGATAATCTTATTTCTCAATTATCAAACAAGTGGCCCTTATTTTACATGGTTTCTGCTGACATTGAATAGATTCAAAAATGGCAATTCACACACTGATCAGTTACGACTATATGAGGGGGCCGTTTGTGTTTATGCTTCAGCAGCGACTGTATTTTTTGCTCTCTGGAAAATGGATATTAGAGCTGTCGCTTGAATCTTCTCACTTGCTCCACCAGCCAGCCTATACTCTATGTCAGCCATTTTGTCCAATATCATTATTTTTGTGCTTGTTGGGAAGTCGATTTTGTGAACATATTTATGAACTTCAGTTAATATATCCTGTAAGGCAATACCTTTTTCCATTTTAAGCACTGTCAAATTTCTGTAGGCTACCGAGAAGTCCTTGTTCAGCATCCATTCCAGCATATCTTCAATATCACACCTTTTAGGCTGACCAGTGCAAGTGTAGACGTTATTTTCAGAAACTTCGTCATGTGCCATTGATGTGCTTTGGAGAATGTTTAGAGCTCTTCTCATGTCTCCATTTGATAACTCGAGCAGAGCTTTCATGCCGTCCTCAGAAATTGTTAGTGATTCAGCAGCGACCACGTGGTTGATCCTAGGTACCATCTGCTCTGGCTTTAAAGGGCCAAACCTAAATCTTGTACATCTTGATTGCAGTGCTGGAATTATCTAGGATACAAAATCTTGTTGTTCCAATATGAGAATGGTATATCTGCAGGACCATCCTGTACATGTGGTGTGTGAATATAAGAAACTTGTCATGTATGCTGATTCGATTAATTCGTTATACCGGTACATCTATTTTAAGGGGCTAAGTATAATTATATTATTTAAACTGGCCTACCTTGGAAAGGTAATTGCAGATGAGACAAAATCTTGTGTTGGAAGTGAATTTCTCCATGACTCTTCGTAATGCATTTTGGGCATCTTTTGTCATTGCGTCAGCCTCATCCAAAATGATCAGCTTGAAGCCTTTGTTGAATATTGTTCTTGTACTTGCAAAGTTGAGTACCTGTTAAATTTTTTTGGCATGTAAAAAATAGCACTTTCGGCAACTTACATAAAAGAACTGCAATTGACAAGATAAAATTGTTCATGCCCAAGACAGGATCCCATGTTCAGCTGTTCATTCACAAAAACCGATTAGTTTGTCTTTGGATATGATGGCTTGACTGATAACGACAATGGTCACCGATTTCGTCATTCCCTTACCTTTTCACGTACTATGCCTATGCCACGGTCGTCAGACGCATTCAGCTCAAGGACCATTGACGCAAATTCCTTTGGTGAATACAATTGCTTCGCACAAGCCAGTATCGTAGATGTCTTGCCTGTGCCTGGTGGGCCATAAAATAGTAAATGTGGCAGGCGATTCTGATCCATAAACTTTCGAATCGTCTTCAAAATGTCTTCATGAGATATTAAATCTTCCAAGCGCTGAGGCCTGTACTTCTCGACCCACGGCAAATTTACCGTCGCAGAACCGGGATTGGGCGCATCAACTTCCATTATCATCCGTCGTCGATACTCCTTTTGGCAGTCCGGCTCCGCATCCAACTTCAACCCTTGCCTCAGTATATAGATAGCTATACTCAGTCCAGTCCACACTCCTTCCCGCGCTCACCTCAGACACAAACAAACTGAGGCCCGCCTCAAGTGACGAAATAGGCGCCGTAAGAGATCAATGATCAAAACTAATCTGATCTGTAAGGTTACGACAATTTAATTTTGACGGGCAATCAACATGATTATCATGTCAATAATGCCTTGCACGACTTGGCGATCAAGAACTGTTTTATATAGGGCCTCTTTGCATTTGCTTTACCCGGAGATGTCTTGACTTGCCTCCTGATTCAATACATCCCAGGCATTAGCAGACATTAACAAAATTTTGCAAACACCAGAACGTCAAGTCAATTAAGAAATAAATGTCTTTCTATCATTGATCTGTCTGGACCACAGAGATACATAATTCTGGACTGGCGGAAAAAAAGGGACTTCGTGAAAATGATACGGGTCAATGATTTGTTTTTGTTGTTGATGAAAGCCAACATCGATTGATGCTTGCAAGTTCCAAAGGCATCCTTCGTGATCACACAAAAGCCGCTTGCTTGGGAACTGTGACTCCGTAAGTGGATACCCTCATGGAAAAGCGAAACAGTGAATACGGGTCGCAGTGTGTTTTGGATGAGAATGTATTGCCTTATGTAATCAAAACTAAGCAGTCGCCTTGTTCAGTCTGTGGACGCAACCGCGAGTTCTTGTGCTGTAAAGGATGCGCCGAGGTCGGACATCATCAAGTTCTGCTGCAACACGTGGACGTCGAAAACTCAGCCCCGCAGATATTCCCTGGCGTAATTTCTGGGTATGCCAATTCAATGCCTATGCCACTCGACATTTCAATATTGACCATATACTCATTTTTAGGTTTCTCACACGTAAAGTTGTCGAATTTCAAGAAGCTCGTATTAACTTGAAAGAAGTAGAAGTCAGGTGTGAATCACGAGTCACAATCAGTCATTGTTTAGCTATGTTGTACTTGAAACTGTACACACTCTCACAGTACAGCACAGTATCGGCAGTCCGTCTAAACTGAATTTATAACTTTCAATTTCAGAACATCAAAGAATACTGAAAATATTCAAAGAAAGACTCAATTGGTATCAGTTTATCATTGAAACTTATATATCGGTAATAATGTTATCCAGTATAATTGCTATTATCACAGATTACAGAAATAGCAGTGACTAGAAAGCGAATACAAACTCTTCGTAAACTACACCGGTTGCGACAGGAAAATCTCAATCTCCATTTAAAGGATGAGAGTAAAATTCGAAAAGATATAAAGGATCTGCACGGCAAAATTGCAAAAGCCAAAAGTAGACAAGCCTTTTTCAAAAAAGACAGTGACACAAAGAAGGTAGGGCCTTTGTCTACACAATTTACTGGTGCTGACCAGAATTTATTCATTTCCTTGAAAGAGATTGAATATGGTATTTCGTTGTTCAGAACACCATATCAAAGACTAATAGATTATTGAGTTTGACAACACAAAATCTCGAAAAGATACGATCTACTCAAGTCCAAGATTTGACTACTTACATATTTCCACTCGTTGAGAGTTGCCAGCACGAGGAATCTGATGAGTAATTTGAAGAGTTGGCCTTGCTATTTCACTATCTAATACTATTTTCTTGTTGTAGTGAGCATTCTGACAATGATATACAGTCGTCTTCTGGGAACTTGGTTGAAAAATTGGCGGCCGAAGCAAGGCGGTTATCATTTGTACAGGGCAGATGGATTTATGATCAGGTCGATATAATTAGCTGGTAGCCCATGTGTGAAATTTGATTCTATGATATTGCTTCATAGAGAGAAGGGCCAGATATTACACGAATTTATATAACATCACCTAGAGCTTCAGCTCCTGTGGATGGAAACTATGCTGATTGCGAAGCCTGGATAAGATCCTTGTCACAAAGTAATTGTGTTCTACAGAATCTGTATAACTGGTATGGTGTTCATCACTTTTTGTTTTACACAGGACATCCAAATCTGTCGGAACATTCTGAATCCAGCAAGTCACTCATCCACGTTCATGCTTCGAAAGGAGTTAGTATCTATGCAGCACTGTGTTTATGTACTCATCTTATGCATGTATTACGGAAAGTTCTTGGTATGCATTTACCATATACACTTCATCACCGGTATGTGTAGTAGGCCAATGCATGTTTGTCTTGCTTTAAACAAACGACCTGATACACTGGTAACATTATTTTCAGATCTTTTAGTAATCCTCATATAACTGTGCAAGAATTTTTATGGAATGTTCATAGGCTCAATGGCAACATACTTGCACTCTGCGTTCATTATGGAGTGGATTTACAACTTATTAACCCATTACATACTCTGTCAAACATGCAAAATGTAATTCAGATGTGCATGTGCAACAGTGAAAGGTGATTGACTGAATCATTCCTTTGGAACAGGGTTAAAATTAAAGACCTTGCATATATTCCAGGCGCACATCCGTCCCGTTACCACTGGCGCTGGTGTCATCACTTCAAGGTGCCCTCGATGAGAGCAGTGATCCAATACCAGACGATGAGGATGATAAGTTGGAAGAATCTTTATCAGAATGGGAGTTATCAATCCTTGAAGAGGATTGGGATTCATTACTTCCAGTGGAGTAAGTTTGCTGGAGCCTTATTAGTATCCAAATTTAAAATTGATATTACCAACCTATTCTCTTGTAGGCCTACACTATCTAGTCCGAGCGTGTCTGGCTCTGGCCTGTCATTACAATCTCACGCTCAAAATTTGGTGCAGCAGTCCCAAGGATTAATGTCAAGTGCAATCAACTGGATAAGCAAAGGGTGGTGGAATGAATAGAACAACTTCAGCAGTTTGATAAAAGCTTCATGAAGTGGATTGAATTTGTTTTAAGGATTGCTATGATACACGTTTTGGTCTACCCGTTTGCGACGCTATTCCCCTATAAGTTAGAATTAACCCTGCGTTTTTTTAATGGCTGTCCCAATTGTAGGGATCCATACTGCAAAGGTTACGTGTGACATAGGGTTCCGGCACATATTTTGGGTGCATTCGTACACCATTATGTCACCTTCTCCAGTAGATCTTCGCTATCTTGAGTATGAATCGTAGTCCGATTTGCGTAATTGGCAAGTTTCGGCCTTTGTTACAAATGTACACTGTATAGAAATCGCAGGCAAGCCCGCAACACGGCATTCATGAAATTGTCTTGCAGCATTGTTCACTGTCTTGCGCACTTACGTAGAAGTACTAAGTATGTTTTATGTCAACTGTAAGGTCGATTTTATGTTTTTAAGTGATATTATTACGTTGGTTTTAATTATTATCACGTTGGTTTTAATTATTATCCATCACGTGATAGGCTGAGGACTGTCGATTTTAACTGAACTGTCCTGCCACGGTGATAACGCTGGTTTGAATAAATTTATCACTGCTAAGCATTGTCTGGTCTGTCGTAAAATGAAGGTTAGTCAAAATCAATTCGGAAGATTTAGACATACATACTAGGGCTACGCAATATCCATGCATTATTTATGTCATTTGCTCATGCTGCTTCTCACATCAACGGGACAACAATAGATGAGCCTAAAACTTGACGTCGCTGGTGTTCAGCTTTTCTGTTAAAAGTTGTTAGCGTTGTCGGAGTGATCGATAGCGGTTGACACAGCATCAGGTAACGTTGGCAAATGCGTCGCGGTTTCTTGATTCTTCCTCTCTTCGTATGCTCGCCAGTCGTACGATCACGATCAGGGGCCAAGTTCCGTCGCACGATTATAAGCTACTAGTCTTGAGGCCTGCGAATTTCACAGGCTTTGCTGTTCTCGCAGTCGCAGCTGGTAGGCTATCTATTGCGCTTGGTGCGGTGTGTGAGCTTTTTACTCGACATCATGTAATTGAAGTTGCCAAACTTCGGGAAATACTGTGCAAAAGGCTACGTGCGGTCGGCCTACGTTCGTGACGAAGCAGATTACCAAGCCTTGTTGTCTAGCTATGGTATCCTATTGTTGAAAGAAGCAAACTGGCCATTCGCCCTGGTGGATAACAACATATCTTATGGCGAACGCTACAAAAAGTCGAATCGAATCTGGGACTCATAGCAGGCATACGATGGACGAAATTTCACTTGACGCGGAAACTGGAATAGATGAAAGCCCATCTTATTTCGCGGACGATACTTGTTCGAATTGCTCACAACGCTTTCCAACATCGTTCTCCGAAATCTTGGGTCTATCTCCTCCACCCGTACCTCCTAGTCTCCTTCGATGGCATGAAGAAACCCGGTCACAATTACGCAAAAAAGACCACGGAAGGGTAAGTGAATAAGCTAGTTAAAAAATAATTTATAAGCCAACGACTGCAGAGATTTCAAAATCGTTGACTTATCTCGTTACGCATCCTCAAATGGTTGTAAATTAATTAACGCCAGTTATTCAAAAATTTCACGGTAATAATTGCGACAAATTTAGGTACCGTTTTATGGCCCTGATTTACTACAGAGGCAAACGACAGCTGATATAGGGGGAGACGATTTAATGGATTCCAGTGGTATATCGAACAAACAGATGTTGTTCTGTTGTAATCGATCATTTCAGCGTCGACGAAAGGTTGCGGTTATCGTAAAGTGCGGAATGACTAAACCCAACAAGAAAAAATCACTACTGGACCATGGCCTACTCTACTCTAAAGTAGGCCATGACTGGACATAGCATGCCCCCCTCCAGGCCCGATTATTTGACTTGACTATATAACTATTCTCTTCGTATTTCTCTTTGTGCCGCGCAGGTGAAGGTCCTTCTGCGCGTGTGTCCGGCGACAATGCTATTTCGAAACGGAAAGAGGATGGAAATCAACTCCCCCTCGACTCATTCCCCAAGTCGGGATAGCATTCTACGCGTAGAAGGAAATCGCAAGCAAGTTACTATATTCAATTCAGCAAGTGGACTAAGAACAGCTCACGAACGGGTTGGAGTATCAGCACCAAAGGTTTATACTTTCGATTCTGTTTTTCCAGCGGACTCGTCACAGGTAAAAGACATGAGATCTATACGCAATGTAGGCCTATTTGCGTAGACGCAAACACGTATACATAGGTGTTGTTAGTCCCCTCCTAATTCCGGTTACAGATTCTCTACATATAAACGAGACCACATTCAGGCAATACTTGATATAGGCTATCGCTATACTTTAGGCTGAAGTCAATTCGGTAGGACTAGTCGACGTCATTCATGCCCTCGTCCAAGGAGCAGATGGCGCTGTATTTTGTTACGGACAAACAGGATTAGGTGAGATGTTTATATATATAATATAGGCATAGCCAATACCACGTAGGTTTAATTATTCATGCTTGTAAACACGAAACTAAATTCGGCGAAGAATGAATTTGTAAGTCTACCACGCCCTCTACGATTGGAAAAACTTTTTTATGTTACACTAATGATGAACGCATCCGACAGCCGAAAAAAGAGGAGATCAAACTTGATTGGTCACTCAGGTGCGCCAACCCGTAAAATATATCGTTGGTGTTGATCGCTTCCCGATGAATCATAGTCCGATAACAAATAATTATTCCATTCATAATAGGAAAAACGTATTCCTTGATTGGTTCTGATACCAACGCAAACGAACTTGGTTTGATTCCTTGTGGATTGAGTTGGCTGTTCCGCTTTCTCAATTACATTGAAGAAAAGACGTCGCGGAATTATCGCGTACGAATATCCGCAATCGAAGTGCATGGGCGGTCAGAAAAACTCAAAGATTTACTGAGAGGTGTCGCCGGAGGTATGGACCATAGTGCGAGTTCGAATTTTGTTACTAAAATTCCTTCAATTGATTTATAATATTCATTGCACGCTTGCATTCAACAAGATGAGGCACCCTGTGATGAAATCGGTATTGTCGAGGATCCAATTTACGGTATTCAGGTAACATAATGCGATCAACTGATGCAATCTGGTTAGCCCTGAAAATGCCCATGCCCCTATAGCACACACCTTATATGTAGCCTATTCTGGCCCTTAGCTTAGGAAGGCGTAAGGTATGCCATTGTTTATCATCAAGGCCACCGAACAATATGGTGTGGATATGGACCATATAGGAATTAAAATATGCCAACTTGAACGGTTGTTATTTCATTCTCGGGATTCTAGCGAAGACGGATCGGATCGATCACTCAGGAAATGCAAATAGTCTAATTTAGCCCCACAGGGGATTAACTTCTCCCAATCTAAGTAATCGGTAGGAATATCTTTTATAAGAACCGTGAAAAAGTAACCATTTAGATCGCACAAAGATCCAGGGATTTCTAGACATCCCTGATAAGATCCTAGTTAATTTCGTTAGAACGTGATAACTCCTTTGTATGATCCACCCTTATAATCTCGTTAAACCACAAGAGACTTTGTATTATCGTATAGCGTACACGAAAAATCGCTCGAATGATCGAGTCAACCTTATTAGTTGACGATACAAACATTGCGGAGTAACCGAAACGTGCCATCTGCCACTAGACTAAACACAGCATGTTGTAATTCTGCACCGGTCGTCCCTGGAGAATAGACATGGATGGGCGTTTTGAAGTTACGGGATGCCCTTTTAGAGTTACGGTATATACAAATTGTCTTGATAGAGCGGCCCGAACGAGTCCTTTTTCGTCGAACGATTTGGTGTTTTCAGCACCACCGATCTAACAGCCAAAGTAGATGGTATCCGAGTTATAACAGCCTCCATCGTTATTGTCGTAGATACGAAATCAATGCGAATTCAGCGTTTCAACAGCGGAAAAAGCGGCGTATTTACTCGATGCAGCTCTCGCCGCACGTTCAGACCGTGGATCCAGAGCTACCAAAGAAACGCGGAAGCATTCTCATCTAATGTTCACTATTAACCTTCATCAGAATATGATCGATCACACACACATATCTGGAGGTGCGAGACACAGCGGTGAGTGCACTGCTACGGAACACAACAATCCGATCATATCCAGTATCACATAAATAATGTTGCCATGATACAAATTTCAGTTCGGAGGAGTAAATTACACTTCATCGATCTCGGAAGTTGTGAAAGAAAGCTGGTGAAAAATTCGGATTGTCTCACACTCTCGTTGAATTCATTGGGTCACGTGATTATGGCTATCCTGAACAATTCCAAGCATATCCCGTTCAAGTATGTGCAGTCGACAGTTAATGTAGCCATATAAATGATGAGTGGTGTTTTATCATCACACATGATACCGACTTGAGAATGTTACCGGTAATAGGCTACCATTTCCATAATTTATGACGACCCGCAGTGGAGCCGATGAACAGTATACAATACAGAATGAACTTTATACCACGTGTGCGATGAAGGAGCTGGGCTCCGAAAGCTTGCGAACTATACGCTTTACAATGACTAGTAATAAATCAGCGGTGTCAATTTCTTACTAGGTAATAGGTATATATAGGTATAAATGACTTAACTTAGTCTAGTTTGAGTCCTAATATTTTCTTTAGAGAAAGCAAGTTGACGTTAGTTCTGCAAGATCTACTGGGAAATTTCAATTGCCGCACTGTCATGTTGGCCCATATTGCGAACGACACTGAGAACTACGCTGACACCTTGTCTACGGTACAAATGGCTTCTCGATTACATCGCGTTATCACAAAGAAAAAGAATAAGGTTAGACATGAAATGTTGCCCTTAAATATACGCAAGATATTGTGCTCAAATGTTTATTTATTCAGGCGAGTAGCTTTTAGATGTTGTTTTGGTAATTATTCAGAAATGCGTTACATGTTCTTTCTGACCGAATGTATGTAGGTTATTAACGTGGTCGGTCTTGATTCAGGGTCAAGCCATGGCCTACTTTAGTACCTAGAGTAGGCCATGGTCAAGCTCTCTAGCATTCCTTTTCAGTCATCCACACGGAGTACCTCTGAGCAAACGACGGCGGATCCTATACCTCAAGAACTGGTTTCATCAATATCGAAAAGAGCTGATGAAGACAGTCGAGGGATGAGGTACGCTATTCCCGTGTCAAACTATTGTCGTAGCGTAGCCTATAGCTAATAGATACATGTCCCATAAAAATTGAAAATAGTAATATATTGGATCACATTTTCAGTTCAAGCATCGCAGAAACGTCAGGAAGCGAAATGTCTTGCGATACCGTTATCTACGTGAGGCCAAACGCAGTTCCCTTCAGCGACAGGGAGTTAACAGACAACGAAGCGCCTCCAAAGTCGGTTCCCATACATGGATCGATAACGCATTCGATTTCAACCAATGCCGTGATATCGGAAAACACTGCAAACGCTGACGAAACGTCGTCCAGACTAGCAACTAAAACAAAGCCAAGCGAGGATCTAGCGAATGGAGCGAGTAATCGCGGCAATCTCGTCAGAAACACTCAGTATCCCAAATCGTCAAAACTGCCAAGGCCAATCGATAAAACGAACAAAATTGGCAAATCATCTTCCGTGAGCGAAAGCAACCGGAACGAGGATATGTTGTTCAAGAAACATCATGGCGTCAGGAATAGTAAAATCTCATCTCGAAACTCTTCGGCGCAAGTCATGCCAGAAAACGTAATTCGCTTAGAAAGCCAGAAAGTTGTATCGAACAATGGGGATACGGCAGTAGACCGCAGAAATCGGCCTTCCTCTATTTCAAAAATAGCGAAACTGTCGACCATGGTGCCGGATATTGCGAACTCAACAAACAAGCCTACCCATTCATATCGCCTAAACAAAGGAAGCAAGATCCAAAGGCAAGTACCTGATGGATGTAAACCCAAAAACCAATCCACGCCCGACAGAGCTTGTTCGAGGACAGAAACATCCATCGACAATTTATCTTACAGCGATGTCACCATCAGCCACCCGCCACGGAGGCATTGTATCGACCAGCGTAACTCTGTTGACAGAATCGTAGTTGAAAGACAAGATGGCAGCAACGCGCGCAAAGACGCTATTCGCGCAGAAAAAAAGCGGAACGGCGTCACTGACGGCGCAAACAATGATAGTCATTGTAGCGGCGGTAGCGTTGAACTTAATGAGGACGATGACGGTGATAGTAACGTAATCAGCGTGAATTTTTATCGCCTTCGCTTCGATTCTAAAAACCCACTAGTACCTATATCGAAGTGTTCCTTCTCTAAGCAATTGTTGCAAAATAGAACAAATAAATTGGAATCCCATTTCAGTACCGACGAGAGTCCAGCCGCTACAGTGAGCAACGATACGAACGATGCAGCCGACTTAAAAAATCTGGAGTCCTCTGCAGACGACGCATGTAAATGTAAAGGCGAACTTGACGAAACATCTATGAAGCGCAGTGAAACACTGGATTTGGAGACCTTCGCTCGCGCATCCTCTGCCGAGGACTACCCCGACGTCGCGTCAGATTTCCTGCCTGTATCTACGGCACAAGCATACTGCGCGACAGCACAAACTTTACCCAATGGTAGATTAAACAGAGCTATTTCACAATTATCATCGTCTCGCGCGACGTTATACGATTCATCAACCTTAGTAATGGATTATGTTAAATGGAAAACATCTCAAAATCCACCAACTAAGAATGATACTAGACCGCCAAAGCAGCCCGACCAAAATATCGCCAGCCAGGCACTGGAAACCAATATTTCAAGTGATCAGGGACGACCAGATAAAACGGTAGTGATATCCGGGTCCGAGAGCAGTGGTGGTGCCCAATTATCTATCGTGAAAGGCAACGGCAATTCATCGACTCTAGAGCTCGTAATTACATCAAACGACGCGCCCATAGCGAGTCAGTCCAATAGCATTTACTCAGAGAGCGGAACAGCATCAGTGCCGGTAGATCCACGCCCAAACAAAGCAAAATCAAAATGGGGTCTTAAAGGATTCGGTACAAGAAAACAAAAAATTCGCAATGATGCGTCAGGTAACGGTGGTACGGTAGGTCTACAAGTACAGAAGAAGAATGTTGACGAGAATGCATCGTCTTCTCGTGGTACCAATCAAAGCTTTGTAAGTAAATTATTGTCTCCTAAGGTAAAGCGAAGTTCTCAGCCTAAACGCAAAACTTCAACTACTAAATCCGTCGCTAGGAATAGCTACCGTTCATCCGAAATAAATGATACCAGAAAGAAATCCATTGGCAATGGCGACGACAAGCGAGGTGTATCAAGACGAAACAGAGTGTAACAATTTTTCTATATCTTTGAATTATTTGCAAATTTCCAGCACTATCATTTATATTGCACGTTCCCGATCGAAACGTATGAATAAAGCCGGCGTTTGATGAGTGTTCAAGGATCGGTCTTTGTATGCTAGCTGTAGACAACCAGGAGTACATCTTTCGCTTTTGACGAAGCCTTCGCAAGACGTGCGGAGGGCCTACGGCTGCGTGTACATGTAACTCGCAGGCTAGCGCGAACCTAACCGAAGTTACGATACAGTCGATATACACGTATGCTTAGTACTGCGCACTCAAACGCTTCCCCCCGTCATAGCATTTACAAGAGGAAGTAAGAAAAGGCGATTTAGAAAAAACTAACCCATGATTAACTTCAAGTACAGCTGGTAAAACTAACTCTCTGTCCGGAGCGACAGCTATATCTTTTATTCAAGCAGTCTAGTTTAGTCTGAATGCTCTGAATACATGGAAATCACTAGGAATAATGGATACAAATCGATAGCACGATATATTTAAATTTGCTACTGACAACAAACACATGCGCAATGCAGTAGGTGGTTAATAACGGCCAACGCCACACCATGGCCTTCAAACGCGATCGTCCTTGCGACACGGAGAGCAGTCAAGGATATCAGACTCGCCGCTTTCAAGCCTGACGCCGCTATCACTCCAAGTTTTCACACCAGCCGTATAAATCAGTTGTGGATCACGCAGGTTTAGGAATAAATTTCCTATAATACTGAGTGGTGGCGTCAATCATCAAGTCTACAATGCACTCAGGCAGTTGATCAACGCATTGACCTGGAAGATTAGAGAAATTTGAGAGCGCCACGACAATAGACGATTATATTCGAGCCCGATTCGCTTATTTAGTAGGCCATGGTTTCAGCTACACGAATTCGGACTTGAAATTCTGGTTTCACACTGGCATAATATCAAGTGATTGAGCAATACAGCAGCATCACGATTCGCGACGAAGGCATCCACAATCAATATATAAATTGAATAAAACATACCTGGCGAGCCTGCATATACACAGAACGGCGGAACGACCGTTTCTGGAGGTATAACGGTGTTGTCAGCGATCATACAACAGTCTTTCAAGACGGCTCTTTTACCCTGTAATTAAACAAAACGCGTTCGTTCCTTGTCTTCACAAGCGTGGCAAAATTATCGGCGGGACGTGGGAGGGAGGCCATCAGCGTCATACAAGAGTATCCGCAGCTTCATGAGAAGACCCACGAAATATGGGTGCTTGACTTTACTCCTCTATGTCCAATGTGTGTGTGCATGTGGGCTGCAGCAAAGTAAAACACCAAAACGCCATCTAATTTCTATTACGGCTGCGGTCGAATACATACGATGACGCAATTCTTCCCGATGTGAACGTACGATCCAATCTGTTGTGAATTGATTACACAATCTTCCTCTATGAATACATGGTTGCCAATAATAGACGGAAAGAATGCTGCCCTAAAATTACAAAGATATTCTAGAGTTGATTGAGTCATTCAAAAGACGTCACGTCCATACCCTTTGCTAAATTTCTTAAATGGTGGTCGGATCACTGAGCGACTTTTAATAACACAATTTGTTCCAGCACGGACATTGCCAAGATCTCCTCTGATAATGCAATCATTCTGTACGATGGTCTGGAAGATAACATTCCCCATCATCAGCATATCTTGGGTTGAAAGCAAGTGGTAGTAAAGCCATTCATTACCTTGCCACTCAAAACAATGTTTTGACTTCCACAAAGTACACTTTGGCGACTGACTTTGTTTCCAGAAGCCTAAAAAAGTTTATAAAAATTAATACCAAGGTATTTGTCAGTGGCACACTGGTGATATATTACCGTTTCAATGTAGTTTCCTTTAACGTAATATGTCTCTTCAAGCTCCATGCTTCAATTTACTCAAAAATTTAATTATAATAAGTTGTACAGAAGTATCTAAGACTAAATCCAACTGGATTCTTCTATAACATACAGATTCTGAAATAAATATTCAGAACGCTTAACCTCATACAAGAGAAACTATAGGATTCATAACTCGGAGCATAAAGGTGAGCTGCCAACATTGAGGAGTGGAAGACAGACTGACTGTCATGGTCACACTTCATCCAATAGAGAGCCATAGTGTCGATCCAAGTGAGCAACAAAAAGTGCTCCAAATAAACATGACTAACTGAGCAGTATCATGGAAAATTGGAACGAATATACAGATAATAATCAGACAACAGATAGACAAGAGTCCACTGTAACTAGTTCCAGTAACAACATACACAAATTAGCACCTATTGAAGCGGTGCAAATTCATCACACTTGTAAATGACTACCATCATTAATGCATATACACTTAATGTTAATAGCCGCATCAGTTATGGTTTTTGATGTAGGAGTGCACTTTATGGTCACATCAAACCGGGACATAGATGTATTGACTGAAATGTAGCCAGGTTTGACACCAGGTTTGAATTCACAATTATAAATTTTTTTGAAGCAATTGAAAAGACATGCTAGTAAGCCTCCGTGCGATACTACGAGGACATTGATGTTGTTGGAGCTGTTCAAGACATTAATTTTCTGGCACAGGTTCTGAAAAAACTTGTCACCCCGATTTTCCAATTCCTTCAATGATTCTGCACCTTCAGGTAGACTATGCTCTTCCATGTCATTAGATGGAAATGCAAAATTTTCTAATTCATGATAATACCGTCCTTCCATCACTCCAAAACATCGTTCACGCAATAATTTATCTTCAATGATATCTTTGGGCGAAAATTTATTCTTTTTCAGTATGATTTCACAAGTTTGACGTGCTCTCTTCAAATCACTTGAAAGAACCATATCAAAATTTTCATCACATAATCTTTTTCCGATCCGGGTTGATTGAGCCGTTCCATTTCTGTTGATAGAAGAATCCACTCCTTGTCCTTGAACAAGACCGACCACGTTTGCCTCGGTCTCGCCATGTCTTACACAGGTTAATGTGAAGGTATGTTCTTGTGAACCCATAAATGTTTCCTAGCTGAAGTTCATTAAGAAAATATGCCAAAATACTTAATTAAATATAATTATATATAACAATCTAAAACATGGGAAACGTTGATTTATAACTAGGGCTGGGCAAAATCGAATAGTATGAAACATCGAATCGAATAATTTCAACTGAATCGAATACCGAATAGACGCGTCTGACCTAGTTATTAACCTAATTCGATAAAATTTGATCAAAAATATATGATCAACGGTCAGGAACATGCATAGATGCAACTAGCCAGATGTGAAGTCATGTCTACGACTTCATGGCGTGCTGTCAGAGTAACAGCAAAATGCACAAAAGTCCAATTCATAATTATGGTACAAGAGAAAAGGAGTGTTTCAAGCTAAACCTCTCCTGGCTACGTCCACGTTCAAACGCGTATAGAGCTTTCTCAAGTTGTTGTAGTATTCGAAATTCGAAAAGAGAACGAATTACTATTCGATTCGGTCCGAATATCTTGCTATTCGATTCGATTCGGAGTATTCGAATTCGAGTGCCCAGCCCTATTTATAACCGGTCAAGGCATTGCATTATGGTGTGAAATTGAAAGATACAAGATGTCACAGTGTCATCACTTTATTTAAATACACATACAGATTGAATTATTTATTGGGCGGTTCATCAACCAAACCCTTGGCAGCCTTGAATAATGTTTCATGGTGAGGCTCATCCTTATAGTATCTGCTTCTTAACGTCCTGTATTTTTTCAGCATATACAAAGCTTCCAGTTCCTTAATAATATAATCTCCATGTGTGAGTCGCTTCTTTATTTCTGCTGGATCATCAATATCCTTATTTTTCCAGAATGCGTTGTGGCACTTATCTCTGAAATATGTGTATCCGAGTGGATAATCCCGTCCCATGAACAGAAGATTTTTGTAGAGATTCTTAACGGCATACCGAAGATGATTCGAATTTGACATTATTAGGCCTACTTCAGAACTAATGAAATATGAGACATACAGATAAATCTGAAAACATAAATGAGCCATTAATAACAACAAAAAACATTGCATAATCAATATATACAAACTACAATTCGCAATACACCCATCCTGGGCAGCATGAAGAAAAGACACGACACAATTACGAAGAAAAGTGGCAGGACTACTGTAACAACATTCTGCCATTTTAGAATTGCGATACATAATACAACATGAGTGAACTAACAGACAGGTAAGAAGCAAACTTCTTTTCAAGTCTCACACTCACTGATACACAGCAATAGGAATATCAGGTTTAGAGCATTTGGCAACAATAAGGCCAGCAGTCTAAGTCCGATTGAAATCAGCCTTTTACAAATTGTAATGTTATAACTGTATAGCACATCCGCTAGTGGCAGTTTAATTATGCATGGAATTGCAAGTTGGTAATTATGTACAGGATGCCGCACTGTATGATATGAACAATTGGAACCATCAATTCAGGAGAAACATGGAACAGCCTACATATCAGAAGACGAAATACATTTAAGATATGGAATGAAAAGTTCAGCCATCATTTTTGTTGTAGACATACATTAAAACACAGTACCGATAAAAAAAATATATATACTTTAGTTGTCATGAAGGATTCACATCTACTCCTAGTACTTGCAATACATCGCTGGGATTCAACTTGAAATATGTGCAAACTACAATAACAGCTGTATCAGGTTCGAATAACACCGCATTTCAAACACTTTGAGTAGCGATGCCCTCATCATCTTGTAAACCAGTGTTTACATATCCAGAGTTCCTGTAAAACAGAATTTTTTTGGCATACTAGATTACTGGTCACAATAGAACATCTAAGGTTTGTTTCAAATTGTGCAATGAGATAAGGCCACAAACCGTGATATAGGCTGGTTTAAAGATTTGATGTATTGCAGTTCTGCCTCCCTCTCTTCCTTTTCCTGCTGTTCATCTTCTTCTTTCTCTAATTTTCTTCTCTCTATTTCATCCAATGCGTATTGAAACCGTGGAGCTGTAATGCCGAAAAACCATGCCAACTTTTCACCAAGGTAATCACAAGCTGTTAAACAATTATAAGATAATGAAACCATCCCAAGCTGTATTGCTTTTCAAATTATGTTTCCCCTACCTGCTAGGCCTTGGTAGGCAGTCCGAGCAGTGTAATGCCAAACATATGGACCCCAAGTGAGAGTTTTCTGAAAAGCAAGAGATGTACTGACATGTAGGCCTACTGGTGTATAGTTTGTACTTGAAAATTTTCGTCACTAGGTAAGAGTACCTGCAGCATTGAAACTTGCTGCTTTATTATAAACTCTCTTCAACACTCACTAATGATTCAAGTTGTAACCAAATATAATCAGTCAAACAAATCCTACTGGATCAACTACAGGTGCCTCATCTTCTTCCTCGTCTTCTTCATCGGTGCTGTATTCCTCGTATATTCCATCACTGCAGTGGAGCAACCTCCTAGGTAACTGAAAATGATTTGAACAATATAGTTGAGGTTGAGACAGAGCAACAATCTCACCATGGCCAGTTGAAATTTACCTTAACTTGTCCAGACTTTGTAATTTTATAATGTCCATCCTTTGGCAAGTTCAACACAGCGTCCGAAGAGCTTGGTAAAACTTCATTTGTCATTTGACTCTCCATCTGCCAACTTTATTTATAGGGATGTAGCCTAGGATCAATTGCTAGGACAGTACCGAATCTGCATGATGTAATTTTGGTCATTAAAACATCAATCTGATAACTACTAATTGTGTATGCCTACAATGTAACCGAGGCAAATAATTTGCAAAGAGGAAGAACTGAAAACTGCACGCGTGCAGTGAATCAAATGAGTCAATGTAAATGCAGCAAAAAACCAATTCAGAATAAAAGAAACGCTGTTATATTCCTATTGGTATGGTTAGTGTCCCGGATGAGCACTTCTAAATGATACCCTGGAGCCTACAACATTGAAGAATTCCTGTATAAAACTGCTAGCCTACCAAATTTGAAAATTGTAGTGAAGGCGATGGCGAACAATTGATAGAACATGTCGTAAGAAATGGTGCAGAATGGATACTGAGGATTCCCGTTCTCGTATAACTCCATTTGACAAGCAACAACGAAACGAATCAACATACGGTACTCAAATCTCATTATCAAAGAAAAATCGATAAAATTTTCATGCAGGACCCATGCAGTTATACAGGCCAATAGCTTTAGAATAGTTCTAGAAATAATAGACTAGGCTATATAATTTCTGAGTATTTTATTCCAAATCAAATCTATAACTTCTATCAGGGTAGCCTTTACAAAACTCTGCGAGTATGTTCCATGGAGTGAAGCATTTTACAATTGTAGGGTTTGCTTTGGCTTCTTCCAGCCAGCGATCCACATTTGGAAAATCACCACCAGGTAGAACATCGTCGATAATGGAAGGGTTGACGTATCGTAACCAAGGCCATATCATGTAATCAGAATACCCAAAGTTTTCACCGGCAAAATACTTTTGCTTTGACAATATCTTTTCAATTTCCCTAAATTGCTCAGTCAATGATTCTCGCCAGCCATCTTGCTTACGCAACCTTTTGTAGATGGAAGCAATGACTTTGGGGAAAAGGTTACTGATGAGAAGGCGTTCTTTAGCTTTTTTGTATGGATCAAGAGGTAATGTATGAGTTCCTGGCTTCGAATATGCTTCATCAACATATTCCGTAATGACCAGCGATTCTCCTAGTAAGATATCATCTAGCTCAAACACGGGAACCGTTCCAGAAGGAAATTTACTCAAAAACCATTCAGGCTTGTGCCGCAGGTCGATATTGATTGTTTCAAACTCCACATCTTTTAGGGTTAGCATAAGTCGAGCACGAAGCGCATATGGACAATACTGCATGTAATAAAGACGTGGTAATCCTGGGGTCAGCTCCGGAAAGGAATCATCATTTGTCATATGGCGAGGAACGGACGACATTTCTTTCACCTAAAGGCCTACACGTCTGGTAGTGAAATTACAATGTTTAATAAAGTCCTAACTCCTAAAAACGACAACAACAACTAACCGATAAATCGGAAATGTTGGCAGGCAATGTTTAAATTGAAATGTAGTTCCTGTCCAAATCCACTTCTGCTCATGCGCCACCGCCATTTAGTTGGCACGTCTAAAGTCTACCCGATGATTTGATGCTAATCCGTCCGTATGTATCAAAACTAAGGAATCACAAAAAAATTTCCGCCTTGAAGCCTTACAGCTAAGGAAAGGCCGCAAGAAAGAGTAGCGCTCAAAGTCAATAACACTGGTAGCGCCCAATGAAGACAACAGGCCTGGGGATCTTCGTCGTCCAAAATCTCTGAGGCTGTGATCAGCGATGCGTGCAATTTCTCATTTTGGTGGTCAAGGAAGAAGGAACGAAGGAATAAGCGACCGAAGGACGAGAGATGATCTCATTTTGACTGATTTGCTGTGGCGGCTCGGGGAAGGTATTATATGTACTAGGACGAACATGGACCTGGAAAATGTTTCAAATGAGGAAAAATTGAAACTATGCCAGAAATATTACTACGGTTAGTTGTGCTACCATCCACCCTACATCGTATCGTTTTGCGGTATAGGTGTGACGTACCATACGATATTTTAACTGATGGCTTTGATGCAGTACCACATGAGAGACGTTTTCGATTATATAGTCACTTCTACAGAAAATTGCGTTAGTCTATAATTGTACGGTTGACCTATACCTTCGAAGGCACTTTTATGCTGGTAGCGATGTGGTATTTCAAAAATTTGTGCATGTTTCAGTTTGTGTATGTATACCAGTCAAGGCTGGTCAATAGCTATATGGCAGGCAAGGATATATAATTACCTACTATATATATAATAACCTATTGTACAATAAATCAAATTAATTACAGTCTCGGGCTACTTAAAATTATTGTTTGTCATGTATGTGATTTCGCTTCTCTTGCCTAGGTGGATTTGCACTACTTCCTTTCTTGTGGGCTGTAAATGCCATTTGGTTTGCCAAAGAAGCGTTTTTGAAGCCTTGTTACCCAGAGCAACTTCGGATGCGTCAATATGTCATTAGATCAGCGATCGGAGCGTGTATTTGGATTGCGGGACTTATAGCTTGGATAATTCTATTTCAAATAAACCGAGCTGAGTGGGGCGCAACTGCAGATAAAATTTCTTTCACCATACCAAAAGGGATACCGTAAAGCCAATGAATATCATCTATTTTCGACCTGACTTCGGCAGTGATTGTCTATGGCATTAGCTATGATACTTGGATTTAAAATCTTAATTTGTGATAGCAATTGAGATGTCCAATTGTCAAAGCAGTTCAACGAAAACAGTGTGGTGTGCAGATCCTTTTCCTAAAAAATGTTTTGGACCTGCCAACCTTCCATTCCACATGGTGGGAAGTCTGTGATGAACATTTAACTTGCTCTACTAGCAGTATTATTGTTTTATCACATTAATATTTACTGTACATTGTAAACTTGATAACTTGCTCTTTCTTCTATAGATTATCTTAGCATATACGATGCTTAAGGATTTTAACATTTTTTAATGATGTGACCACCAAAGGTGGTCAATTTAAAGGTCGGCATATATTGGCCTTATTAAAGTCTTCATGAAAATGGCACAGTCTGAAGCAGAGAAGACAGACGATAGAATTTTGGGGAAGATTGATTATAACGATACTACCAAACGAATGCAGGAATCTCTACATGAAACTTCTCGGAACAAATGCGCGTCCGAAAACATTTTGACTAGAACTAGTTTGAAAAGGAGGGAGAAAAGACATGTTTATCATGACATTGCACCTCTGAGGACCGACTCTGCAACTTCTCACCCTGAGAGTCCCAATGATATCAATGGCTGCGAAGACGGGACAGCATCAAGTTTGGTGTTAGTTAAGCCGAAATTACCCCCAAAACCAAAATACATATTGCGTGATAAAAAATTACGGCATATATATCAAAGCATTAATTTATCAAACACCACTGACACTGTTCCTGCTCCACCACCGCTTCCCTTCAAGCCAGCACGTTTACAGAAACTGAAGTTGTCTCCTGGAGAAGCGCCACCTCCTTTGCCGCCCCGTGTTATGAATCGGCACGCTATTCAGCAGAGGCACCGGCTTGATCATGAATACTTTGAAAACTTACGAAAGAGTGTCGACGAAGAATTGCTCGGACTAGTAGAAGAACATGACCTTCCTGTTCCACTGAATTTGCCTATCAATGTTAATATGCAGCCGTCAACAATTGAATATGGTGCTCACAGTCCTCCCTTGAATCTCTCTGATACAACTCAAGATTACCCAATCCCTCCCCTTAGACGCCACTCACTTCCTGTTCAAGATTACACTGACCATGAAATGCATCGCAATAATGGGATATACACCTCAGGTCCTACAAGGTCAAGCTTGAATCGGCAAGATTCAGAAGCAGAAGCGATTGCAGACTCGTCCAAAGCAAATTTGGCGAATAATTTTATCCTTCTGAAACGTTGTGGATGGTACTGGGGTAATATGAACTGGCAAGAAGCAGAAGAGCTTCTATCAAAAAATGCAAGTAATGGTAAGAACTTGTTGATATTGGTATATTAGAACCAGTGCCCATAGACATAGAGTCATGATGATAGTTTTCATATTATGCTATAGGCTACCGTATGTTCGCTCAGGAGTTTCATGTGAGTCATACGTCTCCTACTGAGTTTGTTGGCATGGCATAAATGGAAGGTAATTTTCTATGACAGTTTGTTGCATTCATTGACTTGTGATATAATATTTGACGATTGGAAACTGTTTTAGCTATAGGCCTGCAGTTCTGCACGAGTAGGCTACAGGTCGCAGAGGCAACTACTAACTATTGTTTGTAATCCTTATTCTCAGGTGCTTTCCTGGTCAGAGATAGTCAAGATCCACGTCACTTACTCACAATCACTGTACGCTCCACAACAAACACATTGCATCATATTCGTGTTGAGTATTGTGAAGGTACGTTCTTACTAGACATGTATTTCATGTTGTGAGTAATGCTTTCAAAGTCTCACTTAATTATTCCTCATTACGGTACATCAATGTCCATGAGTGCTTTGGCTTATATTGGTGCCCTTATGATTGTTGACGTACCGGTAGGCCTAACTAAGGTACTGGTATTTGATCAGATGTCCGTGTTTTATTGCAATTGATTGGTATTGGAAATGCTTTCATTTTGCGTTTGCTTTTAATTGAGCATGTCACGTTCACACATGTCAGAATAAGTTCCATTCCTTGCTGGTAGAGTCAATCAATAGACCCCAAACTTTTCATTTTCAGGTAAATTTCAACTTTATGAAGCTGGCGGAAGTGTCAGCCAAAGCACAGCACAGTGTGTAAGACACTCCAACATTCAACAATTTGTAAATCTTGCTGTTAAGCATTCAATATCAGGCAGCTTTCTATACTTTTTGAAACCAAGAAATATGGGAGAACCACCTGTACAGATACAGTAAGTTACTAGATAAAGTAGGCCTAGAATACCTCATGATGCTTAGCCTATTTTGTCGAATGCAATTGATGTCATAATACAATGAATTATTTGCAATTTGATCATTTTTTGCTTGGATAATATCGTTCATGGTAATTACTATACTTAAGGTTACTGATCAATTGATCAGTGCTGTGTTGTTTATTGAAACACTTTTATTGGTCATCTATGAGAAATTTACCATTATTGGTTGTGACGCATCCTGTCAACTTTCAGGCAGTATCATGTTCTGAAAATCATAAGATGTATGAGAGAGCAGTGTTTTGTTGTAATGCTTCACATTAACAGCCGTTCACCATTTAAGCTCTTGCAAAAATCCGGTAATATTCAAAGAGCCGTACAGCCAGTTCTTCTTGTGAAGTTCTTTCATAGCACAACTTTTTTGATCGAACTGTGTCGTGGATGGCTCAGGACTCCTCAGTTGTTAGCAGACCTGGTTATTGATTTTGAAAATTTGCTTACAAAACCAAATGCGAATATTCAATTAACCCCATGTATTCATTGCAAACCCACCCAACCCTGTATTAACAAAACCCACACCATTAATGGATGGAAAAAGTGTGACTTTTTGAACATGTGGACTGGAGATCATGTGCATATTTATTTAGGCTCTTAACACCGACATCAAGATTTGCAAAAGTGAAATCACTGAAATATATGTGTCGTATGGCTATTCGTGAAATTGTAACTCCGGATCTCATTGCTAAGTTGCCAGTGCCACCAAGTATACAGCAGTACCTGAAAGCTGGACCATATTACGACGCAAATGAAGAACAGGATCTTGAACACTGATATCCAGCTCATTGACACGGTTGGATTGGGTGTTTCAGTCATGAATTGTTTTAAACATATTTATAGAATCATTTTATATTTGTGCAATAAAGCAACCAGTTTTCGACACTCCTCTGTAAAATGTTAGTGGTTTATCTTACGCGTGAATAGAAATTGCTTCTGAAGAGCCAATCCCTCATAGTGAACGTGATGCATGAACATTGGCTCTCTTCAATTCAAACAGTTCTAGGTATGCTTGCAGATAGCTATGACATTGGAAACTTGAAATTTTGGGGGCTAGCCGTTTTAATCAGCGAGCGTTTTCAGTTGGGAGTACTCATATGATGTCAATTCGAGACGGGCGCGTCCGATCGGACGAAGCGCTTCTTGGGGAAACGTTTTACGTAAGAACGGCTTAAGCCTGAATATCTCGCACCGCGTTTTTAGCGCCCACATCCGACCAAACTAAATTCCAGTCGTTTGTTTTGACAGAACAAGGAAATCGGTGAGCTGTGAAGAGATCGTGAGGACTAAGGAGCCGCAACGAAACGACGCACTTGCGAGCAACAGGGTAGGTTGGTGGCATCTTTTTGGTCGGTTTTTCGTGAGGGCTAAAGATGTCTGCTTCGCAAATAGTCCTGCGCTACGTCAAATTGCGGGCGAAGTTTTCACTACGTGCCAGCATCAATCAGGTCAGGAGCTTGACTGACAATTCAAATGTACGGCCAACCAAGAATTTCGTCAACAGAAATCCAAGAAACCTAGAAAGACTTTGCTTGAAGCCGAAGGACTACGGATGGGGAATGGAATGGGAGGGTTATGCCAAGTCAAAGTCCAGTAATATTCCCCGCAGAAACTACTACTACAGGTAGGCTGTTATTTTCTTTTTCTTACCGCTGCGGTAGAAAGGGTGGTATATTTTTAGCCTCTGTATGTAATCATTTCTTCACGCTAAAACGAATTTGAATTCGAATTATTCAATATCAACCCGCCTGTCTTCATCTTTAGAATTGATTTGTGGGAAACGGGCTCTCATACATATGCCGAAGTGCAGCACTGGTCTGGGGAAACAGTAGTAGAAGCATCTACACGAGAACAGTATGTATCGAAATGATCGTTTATGGAAGTATTATATTATATTTGTTGGATTGTAACACAGAGTTCGAGTCTATAGTTCACGATTGAATCAACTTCACATGCCATTTTCACCAATTCATACAGATCCATTATGACGCATTTTGATGCGACTGGCATCTTAATCACCTCCGGTATTTTTAATGCATTCTGATTTGGTTGATAGATGACAAATCCTTTTAGATGCATACGTCAACATCTCCACAGTCCTACTGATGTTATGGCAGCATCAAATTTGGGAAAAGTTGTAGCCGAACGATGCCTACAGGCAGGAATTTCATCTGCATCCTTCCGTTTCCCAGAGGGGTTGAGGGGTGACTCTGAAAAAGTTGCGTATTTTCAAGCTGGCGCTGAGGAGCGTGGTTTTCTCCTTGAAGAACCACATTGTCACAAACTGGAATATGTGAAGAAGCCACGTATTGATCTCGGTCCGTCACCACCAGAATTGGACTGATGCTGATATTAGAGCAGGGGGGGGGGTGCCATTGGCGGTTCAACTACTTGGTGACAGGCCACTTTGACGCGCCCTCGTAAAGTTTGGCATAATGTCACTCCCTCTTCAGTAGCCTATCTCATAAGTGCTACGCAACGTGATAATATCACTTAATCCGCCACTAGTTCTGGAAAGTACGATTTATTCAAAGAGTGTGGTAGTAAAGGCAAGGATGAGAAAATACAAAAAGGAGGTACTATCCATATCCATCGGAATTGGTGGAATATTGCAGTATCTGATGTTTTTGCACTGATTGGAAGGTTCATGAGAATTATTCAGAATTACATGTTTGAATCTTCCCTGTCGTTCGATGACAACCATTGAGTAACCAATCCTCGGCCAGTCGGTCATGCCTTGTCATAGGTACATGCCCTCTCAATCGCTAATTAATCTCAGAAGACACCTCAGGTTCAGGTCCGCCGGTGATATTTGGCAGAACAAACAGATGCACGACCTCGAAAACAACCTGCAATATTTTTTCAAAATCGTTTATGGTGGAATACGATGCAGGATAAACATTGCCTGACCTCAATAGATATTAGGAGAACGATAAACACTTCCAACCGGAGTGATCTTTTTTCGTGTAGGTCTGTTTTAAGGAGTTCTACCATGTGGGCACAATAATTTAGCTTCTCATTCATGATGTGCACACGCTGGCTTATATTCAAGAACCTAAAAGAAGTAGCATAATAAGGTTTATACTGATAAATAGAATGACCAAGAAAAACCATACTTCAAGCGAATTGAACATAGATTTTGCGAACAGGCAGTCATTAAGGGTCTATGCAAATAAAGTATATGACTAAAGGCACCTTGCTGTGTCCAGGTACAATTTTTCAAGGTCTTCATGGTCCCAGTATGCATCAGGAGTGTCAAGCAAGTTGTGTTGTAGGTTGACCCTATGACTGAAAAGGTCGGAGAAGAGGAATAAGTTTCATCAACAACAAGCATTTTTCAGTACACAAACCGAATTAGTTGAATCTCTCCAATCTTCCGCAGCATTGCCTGGGGTGTATGGTATTTCAACTTTTCACCCTTAATAAGGTTGGCAGGGATTGGATCAAGCGATGCTATCAGTGTGTCAAGTTTGTGTTCCCAATGGCCCAACTTAACTGATGAGCACATAGCATTTGATAGTGCAAACATATCCAGAGATAATGTCTGTTGGGTAGAATTCGAACAGAGAAAGAATTTTCCTGACAAGAGATTCGTGGAGATTTTAAATACAGTTCAATCATCATGACTAACACTAACCATCTTCGAATATCGTTGTGCCATTGTGATACAGATATGGTATCTCCTCACTCTCCCAGCTGACCAGCCTCGCAGGGTATATATCTTCCGCATAATTTCTTGACAGTGATAAGATGCCATCTACTGCATCACCTCTGATGTTCCAGAATGAAATGACTCCGTTTCTGAAAGTATATGTATATAATTCACAGGCACAGCATATTGCCAAGAAGCATGTCATTAAAACGGAACAATTATAGCAACGACGTGCTAAAACATATAGCAAGGACCTCTACCTGAAAATATACATTTCTCCAGGAAACTTTGGGTTCTTGCAGGATTCTGTTGATGTGGCAACAATATTTGTGGCATCATAAAACTCTCCAGGAAGGTGTTTCACATTGAATCTATCGCTTTTGACTATGTCCCGGATGAGTTCCTGTAGACTTAGAGTTATGTTGTCAGTGACATATCCTGCAGAATATCTGGCGAAACAATTTTATCTTCTTACTTGTATTTATCAGCAGTTGCGTACGTAGCACAAGTACAGTCAGCTTCCTCGGGCTCATGTTTGAGCTTTCTTGTTTTAATACTTCTTACTGGTTTATGAGTGAATTCCCAAGTGCTATATGTTGGGACAAACTGATATTGCCAAGTATACAATGCAGCTGAAGATTTGCATATATGCCTCATGCAGAAGTTCTTTGCATTCTGGAGAAGCAAACCAGGCCTATACCCCTGTAGAACTTCCCCCCATTTCAGTAAAGGCAGACATTGCTTAGCCATTAAGAGAAGACACCCACTACACTCGATCCGTATTTCATTATTTCAAATCCCTAAACAATTGACTGTGTAGATTTATTCAGTGGAGACTCGAGCGTTCATTCATATTTCTAATAAAGGTCGAGCTTTTCGCTGGCCAGGGTGCAAAATATTCCTCAATCAATCTCCAAAGTCTGTAGGTGTTAAGAATTTACTGACACACAAACAGAAGTACGATGACCAGGACTAAACTCCAACATCAAAGTCACGAGATAGAAGTTCGCAAAGATTGACAACTCCAATCCACAGAAGAGCCATAGCGCACCGCGCGGCACGTGCACCGCACACGTCGAACACAACCACAACAAACACAGGAGGTAGTCTAAAAGCAGTCACAACGACATGCTATGAGGAAGAGAGGAACAAAAAAGACAAAGCGATCGAGTCTTGACGAAAGCGACTCAGTTGATCAGGCTGGATGTTTCCTGCTATTTGTACTTTATTTGTACCTAGGGATATTTGTGATATCAAGTAGAAGGAATGTCAGTGACTGCTTTGGTGACGTAGGTACGTATGTTTTAGTTTTTAGATGCACATTCCGGAGTCCGAGATGGCGCGGGTGACTCTGTACACGTGCATAGGCGACCGCACGACTCAAGATCAGTTGATTCAAAATATTTGGAGTGCGAGTTCAGTACCGGCGAGGGGTGCGGTACTCATTTTGCTCTTTGTGCTTTGGGGGCTGGGTCAGATCAGGACTTTTGGCTATAAAATCATGGCTATCCGCTAGAGATCGACCGACATTGATTTTTATCAAGGGGGAAATGATCATCGACCTTTTCGCATGAATAATGGCTGACATTGACCGAAAACTCATTGATATCGGCCTTGATAAATTCCTGTAGTCAGTTATCGTCTTTTGACTAATGAGTAGTGACTTCATTGGAATATTTTCACCTTCGTATATTCTCAACATGGATGATTCATTCACAATATCTCCTAAAACTTTAATCCCCGGCCATTGCGTTCTACTAAAATGTTAAAATGTGATGCTGAAGCTTTCACAAAGTGTCGTCAAATAACAATGCAGGTGATTTAATGTGTTTATTGTGGCAACACAGACACTGTTTTCATTCCAGCAGTTGAAACTGACAGGTATTTGCACGTTAATTAAAATCAGTTGCATATGAAATGCACCGTACTGATGTTCCCAAAGTTTTGAGAAACCGGTCATCACAAAGAAGTCATGACGACAGCTTTGAAAAGGAGGATTCGCCCAATTTACCAGTCCCGCCGCGACGTAAAACCAATACTTTGAGCATGCTGCGCAAATTGTTCGATGAATATGATGACGACCAATTGGAAGATTCGGCCCAGAAAAACCTTTTAAACCCAAGTTACAACATACATCAGTGTGCTGATGATGATGTACCAGATCATTGCTGGGTTGGTGAGTACCTTGATGGTGACGATGAGGTTGAAACGCCAGGCTACTCATCCCACGTTTCCGCAACTTTGAGGTCGTTACGTGCTAAGTCTCAGAATTTGCCGTCTTCGTCTGGGTCAGCACTCTCTTCGTCTGGTGTTTCAACTGAAACATTCTCGACGCGCCGTGACATTAGTTCTTCTGAAACCAACTTTGATGATGCAACTCACCGAGAGATCAAGGAGCTACAAAGGAAAGAAAAGGCAAGAGAAGAACAATTATATATAATAATGTTGGAATCTTTAGAATATAAAGCAGAACTTGCAAGATTGAAAAGAGAGGCAAGTCTCAAAGAAAGTAAAGAATCAGCGAAGGTATTTGAATATGGCCATGGCTCTTCAGATCAATCCCATCAAAGACCAATCTCTCAGCCTGTGAGCCATTCCTCTACTCAACGTGAAATCAATAGTTATCCTGCTCGAGAAGTGCCTCAGTCAAGCTTTCAACAACATAGTAATCTCTCATTAGAAGACCTACCTAGACATTCTGTTAACGTATTTCAATCCGAGCACGCTTCCTTATTCTCCAGAAAAATTGTTGTTGATCCCCCAAAAAGCGATACAACTTACGAGTCTCAGTCAGAGACCCAGCGCATGGAAATCTATCACCGTGGTTACTATGATAACCATTCGAGTGGGCCTACATTAGACAGGCCTGGAACAATGCCAAAGGTAATTAAAAGCTTGAGGAATCGAGACATGGTAGAGGAATCGGCAAATAATTCAGAGCAAGAATATCCAAGTCCCGCCGGTGCAATGTCATCATTTGGTAGTGCTCTTGCTCAGACAGCGAAGATCTCAAAAAATGATTCTTCACAAAGGTATGAGGACTACTTGGATGAACTTGAGTTGAAGCTACAAGAAGAAAATTTGGCAAAGAACCCACCCAGACCTGCTAGGCCTAATGAAGGAATGCAGGGTAAATCGAACAAAATGACACCGGTGTTTAGGGAAAGTGAAGGACTCCCAATTTCTGTACTAACAAGTGTGGAACGTGCTGGCTCTAGAATTAAGTATGAAAGTGGTGCCAAGAATACCTCTGCAAGAGCAACTCCTCCACTAAAGATTAAACCAGCTTTGAAGAATGTACACAAGGATGTATTCAAGAAGGATATGCGTCGATCCAGTAGCTTGATTGAGTCAATTGAAGAAATTAATGCGACTCCTAGGTTGAATTTGGGAAATTTCAACGACACTCGGAGAGTTTTGATGGAGGATGCTCATCACTATGACAGGTAAGTTCTGTAGTGACATCATTTGCTTTTTCTTACACTAAGCTCTTCATTCCATCTTGTTAAATTCAGAGATGATGATATTAGCAAACCTGGTTACGATGGCAGGGTTGTCATTGATCGCGAGACTCGTCACCGGGCTTCCTTGATTAATAAAACATTTTCACATAACATCCATTCCAATGGATCTGTAAAATTGAGAGATTGCAAAAATCAAAGAATTCAAAGCAAATTGAAATCCAGCGGACCAATGACGTTTGATGCTAGCGAAGCAGTCGGCGAGGAATATGATGATTATGAATTCCCGCTGTTTTTACATCGAACTCGCCCCAAAGATTATAAAAAGGACATAATGAAGGTATTTAAGAAAGAGAAAAGCTTGACCCGGAAACAAAATCAATCAAAGTCATCAAGGACAAGTGACAACTATGCATTGGATAACAAAGATGGATTATCACAAGGTTATTCATCTCGAGGATTAGCCAAGCGTATTGATATCACTGATCGATCAATCGAGCCCAATAGGAAGAACAATCCTAAGCATCATCTTGAGCATGTGATCAAAATGACACGGACAGCTAGCAAGCAACCGGCATTACCTTCTACGCATTACCAGAGATCGAGCAAAGGTACTGATACAAGAATTCAAGGATATGATGAGGATGACACAGATCAAATGGATTTGACATACCGCCCACGCCATTCCTCATCGAAATCATTATCCCGTGAACGCAATATCAGACCGTCGTCCAATGCTAAGACGCTCAGACATGAGGACGCTGCAACCAAGGCCAATGCTGGTGAATACATTGACCAGTTTTTTGATCGGCATATAAAAGTATGGTCAGGATCTTCTGGCATCCTCACTGAACAGGCTGAAAGATTGGTGAAAAGACCACACCATAAACCCCATTTAACGTGGGAAGAAGAAGTTGATAGATATGTAAATATGTCTGCTGGAACAGACAAAAGAGTTGATAATGCAAGGAATGATAAAAGTGAAAGCGGTCTGCATAGGCTGCAGAGAAGACGACGCAAACATTCGCACGGCGATATTACATTAGCGATAAAGCGGGATAGTAAAAGTCATTCTCGTACTTCGAGCACCAGCCACAGGTCAAATGATAGTCGATCACCTTCCGCAAACAGAAAGAGAAACCGGCAGAGATCAGGAAATGATGAAAGAAGATTTGAAACTATACATCCTTTATTAACCACTGATCTAGCCACATCAAAATCGCTGTCAAGTGAATCTAACACCAGCAAAGTCAAGCAAACTGAAATGTATGCATCTTATGAAGAATGGTCAAAAAGTCAAAGAGTAAAACTGAAGAAGACCGATTCACCAGCTCCCGTTCCACTAATGCCATCTGGTTGGCGCCCAGCCAAAATCAGAAAATTACCAAATGACACTGAAAGGGACAATAGGCCGGTTTCTGTGAAAAGGCTGAGCAAGCGGACACAACAAGAAAGTAAGAGAAAGGTCATTAGTAGAGAAGTTCATGATGAACACACACGCGGTGTGACGAAAGTTGAAGGAAGTTGCAGCCTAAAAGCATCTCATTCAAAATATGTCAGAGGAATACCAAACTCCAAAATACGATTAAGATTAATCAGTGGACGAACTCCTAACGCCAACCAGAAAAGGTCATTGAACATGACAAAGGCTGCAAATATGAAAGCACGCTCTGATCATCGTGTCATCAGCAGAAAGACTCCCCCGTTGGAAAGGCGATCAGTAAGTGACCAGTCAAGAGTGGTGACTGAGAGTAATCCTGCCATAGCAAGTCATGTTCCTCGTGACGGTGCTAAAGTTGAACCCAAGGCTGTTGTGATTAATAAGGACAATCCAGAAGATACTGTGACCCCTAAAAATAAAGTGGATGATTCACTTGACTCGTCTGTTGAACCGGCAGAAATCGTGGAAGATAAATCAGCTACTCAACTGCCAACAGGAATGTTACCTGTTGTATCTGGAGATAGGAAACCACAAAATACATTCACTGAACAGGATACTCAAGAGTGTGCCAGTGCAGCCACACCAAATACACATCATGCTGGATCAAATAGTGCAGAGGTGTTCGTGGGAGAGAAAAAAATGGAGGTGTGTGATATGAAGCCTAAAACTGCGAGCTTGCAAAAACCAGCCACTATGGTTGTCGGACGAGGTAGAAGGCTTATAAAAAAACCAGGCTTAAAGAAAATTGTGAAATCAAGCCAAGGTGCTAATTTCAATTCAATGAAGACAAAAATGTTCCGGAAAAAGAAGCCACTAATTTTTGTTAAGGAGAATAGTGAAGCAAGTAACCTCACCAAGCCTGTTAAGTCACATGTAAGCGATGTACTATCATCTGTAAAGGATGAAAGTACAGCAGTCTCCACTATGCCGATGGATATCTGTGTTGATGATCGTGACAATAATTGGATGACAAGATATCAGAATTGGTTCAACAAATTTCTGCAATCTACATTGTCCAATGATAAGACCGCAAAAACATTAGGTTGGGGTGACCCAGTTGAATTCCTGAAATGTGTGACTAAAGGAAACAAAAGGGCCATGTCCTATATTCCTAGAGGAGCACGTGCAAAGGAAATGCTTAGGTTCATTGCACTGAATAAGAAAGTAACCAATAACTCGCCGGTGGCCACTTCCAAAAAGGTAAAGTTAGAAGAGGAGTCACAACACTTCGAAGTTGATTTTGGCAGTAACTGTGCTTCTGAAGTTCCGTCGAATATGACTGAGCACCAGGTAAAATTCTCATGTTATTGCATATTCCTTTTTATCGGACTTGCTATTAGCCCCTGACACGTGGAAATTAACAATTGGCTCAGAATTGTACCAGCTTGTCATTTTGATGATGCATGCAACACAACGTTATTGTCATTTGCCTCACTCTCCATTTGCAGAGGTAAGGTCTATTTTCGTACATGACGTTTGATTATTTTCAATTAGAAAAAGGAGGCTGTTGATGTCAAAGAAGACTTCTACTCAGATGATACTTTAACTGCAAAAGATGAGGCCAGCAGTGTCAAGATTATGTCCGCTGCACAGCAATCTGTGCAACCTATTCTTTCATCAAAGAACAGCGTGATGGGCCAAAGCGACATCAAATCGCCAGACCCAAAGCAACCTGACAGTGACATTGTTAAAAACGATGACCCAAAACATGGTATGACCAAAGGTCAGTCCAATGATAGTCGTCAATTGGCAGCTCCTATTCCACAGCCCAAACCTTCCAGCTTCAGAGTCGGAGAGTCTAATTCAGATTCTGAACGAAACGGAAAGTTCTTGCATCGTGATAGTGACAATAAGGAAGAATCGATTAGTGACAAGGCTCTCTTAAAGGAGCCATCAAAACCAGCATCATCACAGCAACGAAATAGGAGGCAGCCTAACAAAGTTACCCAAAAACGGAAACCGTCTCCTAGTGGCTCGAAACCACTGATTTCTGGCACTGCTAAAAGAGGCAAGCTGGGCAACAACACCCAAAAGCAGGCTGACTTCACGCCCAATTCAAAGAAGACTACCAGTATCATCAAGTTGCAATCCAGAAAAAATGAGATAGCCATGACAAAGGCTATGCCAGCTACGACTCAAGAAGTGAAACCACCTCCAAATGATCTTAAACACCCAAACCCTCAAACTACACCCACTCAAAAAAGTACGCTGGCTGGAAATGAACGCCAACGTGTCACCATTGACCCCGATTCAAGGAAGGGTACTAAGCAACAACCCCAGAAATCTCAAAGTATGGAGGTATCGGAGATGCCAACAATTATTGTCAGATCCGGAAAGGAGAGCCCACAAAAGGATGACCCCATGCCCACTAGCCCTGCCAGCAGGAGACAGAGCCGGCCGGAAAGCCGCCAGAGGCGTAGAAGTTATTGCGAAGAAATAACCATACCAACTAAGGAACCAATGCTAAATTTGTCTCAAAGAGATTTATTACCTGCTTTCAAGGTAACCCTACTCTTTTCGAAAGCATGTTTCAAGCATTATCATCCATCTTGTGGCTTAGGAATGTGCTTCAACGAAGTTATAATTGTATATGACTTCAATGCTAAAGAGCATTCGTTAGAAGCCTAACGTATTTTAATTTGGGAGTGATAGACGCCACGATTTCTGTAAACGTGAGAGATTATTATCAAGTGGCACCACAAAGAGTATTGTATTCTCAAAGGTGACACGAAAGGCTGTGTAAATTAGACATGTGCAAAGCCTGGAATGACCTGAATTGGTGAGATCAAGCTCACCTACCGAAACGCGCTGATGACATATTGTTCAATCCACCATAACCATGTGCAGCACATGCAAGCAAAAGGCATGCAGCGAGATTTTAATGACATGAATAAGCCTTCACAATGCGTAAATGCACTTGAGACCAGACCATTATTGATCCACGTAAATCATCTTTGACTGCTGAAGGCGACCAGTATACAATTATACATTGCCATGCTAGTGTAAAAGTATGATTGCCCAATCCCGGATACGTCCAACCGCAGAATGGGACGCTGTCACAGCATTTTTTTCTTCCCATTTTAGGCAACAAGAGAAGTCATGTTCTGACATATTGCCATTGAATCTATTAATTGCCGTAGAAATGGCGACAACTTGTATAACTGAAAGCTGTCTTCTTTCAGAAATGTGTCGAGCGGGCAACTACGAGGTCCTTGAATATCTTGTATGAGTTTGATGAATACGACAAGAAAAAGCTTGCTAAAGTTGCGAGAGATATACTGGATGCATTCGCGCTCTCCAAACGGAGGAAACATGGCTTCACAATCCAACACTCCTTGTTTTACATGTCTTTGGTGTTCAAAAATCCACCATCTGATTCTTTGGTACGTAGAATAGACCACACAACCATTTCAATAATACTGTCGGATTCGTGATTGCGATTATTTGAAAATTGAATCTTGGGGAATCCTTTTTTAGTCTTCATCATATACCTGAAATCCTAATCTAACGTTTGTAACAGGATGATGTTCAACGGCAATTTAATAGATCTGATCTCGATGGTCCACAGTTCGAATTCACATTACAGGCATTTGTGAATTTTAAGGTAGATCCATTACAAGTTACGTTCTTGATAACCAATTTTACATTGGCAGTTTCAAATGTTTAGGATATTGTGATTTCACTGTGTAAGAGGAACTTGGATCCGAAGAAACGCTCAAATGCTCAAGATGAAGTTAAAAAGAGATTCGTACATCAGCGTTCAGAGTATCTGTTCCCACAATTTAGCTTCCAAGTGGACTCACTGCTCAAGCTATGGTTATGGAGTGAAAGAATGCAATATGTATGCACAGTATATTAATTCTTGTTTGATTGTAGCTCTTCGTTACTCGGATGCCTCTACTTGCAGATTTTCCACAAGGAATCATCGAATCGGACACACGTTAAGCTTGAACCCTTTCCTGATGACGCCGGGCAAAAATTCGAAGACAGAGTAGTTGAATGGCTACATAATGTACTGCACCGAAGGATATATAATGAGGGTGGTATGTTGGCGAAAATATTGTTGATGAGCTGTATCAGTCTCTTCAACCTCGATTTAGTGAATGTAATGATTGCTGTATAAAATATGATTGCATAACGAATAATTGCGCAAGTGCGTCTTGATCGCATTAGTAGCGGCTATTTTCCTAATATTGTTTTATATATTTACAGAGAATTATAGCCATGCCGTGGTCTGTGCTGTTAAAACTGAGCTCATGAAAAGGAAGTCTCATGCGACAAGGCAAGAAGCCCTGAGTATGGTAATGCGGTTGTGTGTCAAGGATCTGTTTCTTGCCATAGATAAAAGTCGTAAATCGGAGGTAATTTTTTGTGCTCGTAAAATTTGAAAGCATATCCTAATGACTCTTGCTATTAAAGGAAAAGAGACCCGAGCCAGAGGCAAGTGTGGAAGATTCAGAACTAATTGTACTGGATGAAGTTTACTCGGATGAATCTGAGGATGAAAATGTATGTGTCTGTTCTGTCAGTATGCTACATTATGCCTTATAGCGATTTGTCTTATTAATTCGCATATCATGTTCTGTACAGGTTTTGGACCTAGTCGATGATTCCGAGAGTGTGCAGATTGACCTGTTTTAAAGACTTTCCTATTACGGCTCACTCGGATACCACACTCCAGAAGCGAGTGGATAGTGGTGAAAAATAGTAGGGCTTTCCATAGACTCGAGTCTTTGAGCCCGCTGGTTTGTCGGCGATGCCTGAGTGGGAGTGGAAGCTTTTCTGGGAAGAATCCTCCTGTGCACGTTCGAATACTATGGGTCTACTTATCTTGGGTGTAGCAATTTTTGATATTTGAACTATTATGCTGAGCTGCAATAAATAGTCTGTATGTGATGGTTTTACCACTGAATGAGATTGATAAGATGAGGATGGTAAAATATGGCTTGGGTCGTTCAGGAAAAGTGCGCTGTCTAGGCGTATTGTGATGCTGCGGAATGCTGCTTCAACGGGTGTTCTCTACGCTGCGCTAACGGCCCACTGGAGGCATGAAGGATTACAGACCTAACATGGATGAGGGGATTGAGCTAGAAACGCTACTCTTTGCAGTTACGCAACTTGTTTCGTGACGATCAGTGATATAAATTTGTATCGCATATGAAAAAAACATCCAGAAAGGTGGATGATATATAATTTTCGAAGTTGTCAACTTCCACGTTGACTTGTTCCGCATGGATAGGTTTCGGGTTCAAAATGAACCCGGATACAAATGTAGCGAGCAGAGTCCAGACCAGTCGTTGTCGACATGCGAGACTCGCTCATCCTGCAGCAAACTGTCGTGCAGAGTCAGAGCGATTGTGTGTGAAGGCCTGCTAAAGTATAGTTTCTGGTGAGTCGAAGAGAGAATTATAGATGGTTGGTGTTCCTGAATGTGGTTGCATTCGGAAAGAAAATTTGTAGAAAGTAGGGTACTATTCTGAGCTGAAATGATGTACACTATACGTGTAGCACTCTTCGTCAATGTTGTGATGAACGTGTACATGACCGATGCCTATGCACAACTCGCTGACACAATGGTTTGTGCTGACAAAGAATGTTCAGGTATGCACTCTATGTTTGTTGGCATAATTCATTTGTCACCACTTATAAAGTTGGGGGAAAGGGCTGCGGCAGTGATACATCGAGATTTCCTAACCTCGAACCTGTATTCTTACAAATGCCAGGCATGCCAAATTGCATACGATCACATGTGATAAGCACATATGTATAGAATCATTAGAAAGTTACATTACAATAAATAGCGTCAGTGAAGAGTAGTTTTGGCAGTCCAATAGTAATATTGCAGAGTCGTATCAACATGAAGAGCTCTCTTTGGTTGTATTTAACTCCAGCATATAGTTTTATTAGGTAGTCCAGGTAAGTGCTGAAGCCTTACACTTTAGCTCAATTGAGTTGTATTTCAGATTAGAAGCTATCACAAGGAAAGGTAGAGAAGCATCTAAGAGTGTTGTATTATGTCAGATGTTCGTCAGATGGTGTCATTTCAAGCATCCCAGCTCAGCCATGTCACTATTTATTCAAAATTCGATGCAATACCAGTCGTAGAGATTGGAACCGCAAGTTGACCAATTTTACATTAGTGATTATAGGCCTACCCTTTTGTTATGAAAGCATTGTATTCAGTTTAATTATCTTTGAAATTTTTATTACAATTCAGCAGCATGTACCGTATATGTAAATACCTGTAGATGTTTCCTCAAGTCACCCCCAGAGGGTCCATTCCCTCCTGTCACTCACCTCGTGACAAAGTATACTATTACTCCATCATTGCCCCTAACCATATCTGAAATTTTTAAGTACCTTCTTGGAGACGGCCTGTAGTAATAGGCCTATATACCTAACGTATATCTGGGGACTAACACTACACCTGTTACAAAAGTTTAATTCTATCGAACAAAATATGTAGGCTTTAAATATGTTCAAAATTGAATCTCACAAATCGATTCTGCATAGTCTTATTCGAATTTGCTTTTGGTTTTTGCAGAGACTATATCAGAAGGGAAGGCCCGTCTGGCATATCGGCCACGAGATGACAAGTTTTTGAACTTGGAAAAAGGGGATGTCGTCCTCGTGAAGAGTAAAAATGCAGGGAAGAAATCGCATCTATGGGGAGGACAGGTAGTCTCCTTAACGTTTATTTACTATTTTGGAATCCAATGATTCTTCTACAATCATTGCGTCTTTCTTTAATAAGGTCATGGGTAGTGACCGATTCGGATTCTTCCCAAGTTCGTTTATCAAGGAGTATATTGAGTTGGTAAAAAAGCCACTATTCAATGTCAGCATAAAGGTATAAAGTAGGGTGTGATAGGTTGGGCTGCATGATGTGTGTTGTTAAAATGCAACTGTCAAGTTAGTTGAGTTTGCCTGTGAAATTGGTTGTAGACTGTTGTGTACAGTACCTTAGCCTACAGGCCAGTTTATATGCTAACACCTAATAGCATCGTTGCTACCTTGCACACCGTGACCTGAAGTAATTTGTAAGCCTACTGAAAACTTTCTGCTTATTACGATATTGCTTTAATGTGAATGCAGAATATACTTGAAAGCTACGATTAAATTAACTGATTGTGTGTTGATGTCTGAATTGAAGTGCTTAGTCGTGAACGTTTGATTCATGCACTAGTTAGTAGATTATTTCGTGATCAAAAATGGTAGAATGTCAAATCAGAGCTCTTCTTCAATGTCTCTCTCATATATATGTTACTTACTCGTCCAGGCTCTTTGCTATCAAATTGCTCATTCTCTTATTAACTCATTCTTGTAGTCAAGTGACAGTGCCTGTAGTCTTCTGCTCATGTTTGCTAATGCATGATTTGTGGATGTTGCAAAATAGTATTGTGTAGATATCACCATCTTGTCAGCGTCGTCTTAATCAATCTACTATTTTCATTTTCATAGGAGTTTCTAAAAAGTGTCGATGGTCATAAATCACCAGATCTATACGCCGGCCTGATAGGGGAGAATCAGGTATGTATGACTAGCGGTGGAAGTAATCGCTGTTAGTTGTTTGCCATTTTTAAATCTCTTAGATCTATAAATAGCGACATGTAAACAGTTGCTATTTTAATGTTTACATTCAGTGTGTAGCGGCAGCTCATTGTTAATTTTTAGAGAATCACTGTGGATAAATCTAAAAAGAAGAAATCTAAGACACAATCGGATTCTGGAAACGAGGATGTTGCTGACGTTGATCCTCCTTCATCTGCAGGTTTGCAGAAACATTAATTAAATCAATGAGCGTAGGGGATTGCTCTTCTCAATACGTTCACCCCCCCTCCAAAAAAAGCTCATAATGTAGGCACCAAGCAGATAATTGTAGTTCTAGATGGCACTTTTTAGGCTTTTGATCTAATGAGGCCTAAACTCATAGACATCTTTAGCATTTGACTCGTCTGTATTCCCTCTGATTCAGTGGAATATGTTCTAAGATTAAAAATTGATATATAAAAATTTAGATGCTGGATCAACTGAAGCAAACGCAGATAGTAATGCAGTTGAAACCACGGACAAGCCTGTTGAAGATAATGTGTCTAAAAATGGAATACCTTTGAGTCATGCAAAGGTTGATGAAGTCACTAAACCAATAGAGGAAGAGCCTGAACTGGCTCGTACAAAGCGAAATGTGAAAACAACAGATGGAAGCGATGCTCAGATCGCTACTCCACTTCCCCCTCACATTGCTGCAATAATGGAAGAGTCATTGAAGTTATCTCAAAAAACAGATGAAGATCAAGATTCTGTGGAAGCAAAACGTCAGAATGATTCTGGTAAAGAAGGTGATAATGTTGCTGACGGCCTAGATACAACCAAAATTGAAGACGTTAAACCCCCCAGTCATTCATATGAGGACTCCCTGGATAGTGATACACCATTAGTACAGTCTGACAAGCCAACCGAAGATGAACGACGCTTGCCTCATAAGTCAACTGAAGATGAAGGACATTCGCCTGATAAGCTAACCGAAGCTGAAGAAGCCAAGCCAACTGAAGCTGTAATGAAGATAGTCCATCATGATAGTGTGCAGGAGGCTACAATTGATACTAAAATAGAAAATAGTGAAGTTCCGTCTACTGAGAGGTCGGGTGGGTTTACAGATAAGGAAGACACCAACAAACTGTTAGTTGGGAAAGAAGATAGCACTTCATCAAATGATATAACTGATACCACACGGGGAACCAAACAGTCAGTACAAGATCATCAAGATGTTTCTTCAAGCAAACAAAATGAAGAAAATTATGAAGTCAAAGATCCAATCCAAGGCACAGCAAGTGTGGGGGACGTCACAGCTGACTATGTCGCAGCAGGAGGTAATCCAGCAACTGTGAGGACAGTACAAAACCATGTTGGTGAGGCCGAAGGTGCACCAAACAGTGAGATAAATGAGAGCAGCAATGATCAAGAAAACGACAAAAAGCAAGAAAATGATATTGCAGATAATCAAGACGCGCATGAGGATTTGGATAGCGGTGGAAGTCACGGCAAAGATGATGAAGGGAAGCCTAAATTAACACAGTCAATGGAACAAGATAATCTTGACAATGAGGAAGATGGTCCATTTGAAGATGACATTGATGACGATTTTGAGATCGAATATCTAGTTGTGAGTGAAAAAGAAAATAATGTTGATGGAGCAAAGCCGGCTGTAACAGATCATGATGCTGAGCTAGAAACTGTTGAATCAACGGCTCAACCGATTGAGGAGCAAAATACTGTTGTAACTTCAGATCCCAATGCCCAAACAGACCATACAAAAAAACTCAAAGCTAAAGATCACGACAGAAGTTTGGATCATGAAACGTTGCCTGATTCTCAGAAATCTGATGTCGAAGATCTTCCTTCAAGTTCAAGCAATGATGAATTCAAGACAGCGTCAGAGACTGATAATGCCCAGGATTCTGGTTCAAAGTCAGATATACCGGCAGCAGGACAAACTGCCCAAGATAGCGACAACATTGAGAGGAAATTGGAGCAATCTCACAATGATGAAGGAACAAGAAAAGTACCAAGCACATCGGAATTTGAGGAAAAGAAAGCAGATGGAGACGGTGAGGCTGCTGACGACAACACAGAAATCTTGCAGCCAGAGGCTGATTATTCCCAAGATTCTGGTTCAGAGTCAGAGATACCGGCAGCAGGGCAAACTGCCCAAGATAGTGACAACATTGAGAAGAAATTAGAGCAATCTCGCAATGATGAAGGAACAAGAAAAGTACCAAGCACATCGGAATTTGAGAAATCTGATGTCGAAAATCTTGCTTCAAGTTCAAGCAATGATGAATTCAAGACAGCGTCAGAGGCTGATAATGTCCAGGATTCTGGTTCAAAGTCAGATATACCGGCAGCAGGACAAACTGCCCAAGATAGCGACAACATTGAGAGGAAATTGGAGCAATCTCACAATGATGAAGGAACAAGAAAAGTACTAAACGTACCTGAATTTGAGGAAAAGAAAGCAAATGGAGATGGTGAGGCTGCTGACGACAACCCAGAAATCCTGCAGCCAGAAAAAAACATAAAAATTGATGAAGAGAACCCATCTCTAGATTACGGCCACACTCAATCTGCAGACTCAAGCAATACTGCTCATGAATCTGACCTTGGCCAAAGCACTCTCGATGATTCTGTAGAACCTAGCACTCCTGACAGCACATGGGAATCTACTGGTCTAACTAATGGAGATAGTGGAAGTAACGGTGGTTCTGCTAGTGACCAAACAGAGAAAAGACATGACGGTAAAGTAGAGAGTATACCTGTTGACTCACAAAATGGCGATTCGGAATCAACTGCTGAAGATACGAATCGATCAGACAATGATGGAGGCATAGAAACAGTCGCCACTGACGTCATATCATCATGGGATGTCACACAGCAACAGCCTACTGATCCACCAACGACTGATACTTCGCATTCTGCTAGTAACATTACAGAAGATTTTTCCAAGTCCACTACAACTACCGATGAAGTGACAGTGAGTAAAGGTGTTGCTGCGGATTCTCCGTCTGATATTAGTGAGACTTCTGAACCCACTAACGTCGTGGACACGCCGCCAACACCGAGCTCCTCTGAAACTACAGAGACTACAACAAATCTCACTGAAAATTTAAATGAAGGGGGTGAAAAAGTCGGCGCTGATGAATCTGATGGGCCAACACAAAGCACTCATCAGGAGCAGTCTGAAATTCCAAGGGAAGGTCGCCAGGATATTACATCTACTCAAGATGAAGGAATTAACCCTGGTGTTGAACAAGACACTGTTGGCACTGATGAGCCAGAAGCCATTGATAAATTCGACGGCGGTGAAAAAGTTGTACCGGAAGATCCTGATGAACAAGATACGTTAGCAACCACAGCAACAGAGGATAAAGACCAATCACAAAGGCCAAAAGATGACATACCTTCTATCATAAAATCTGAGGAATCTCAAAATGATGATACCAGCTCCAAAGAACAAGACCCAGTTCAATATAATGACTCCGAAGCTGATGACAAAAAAGAAGAAACAGCTGAAGACAAAAGTGATGATATCGCTAATGGTGCAACATTTGAAGGAAATAGTGATAACTCAACATTGGATATTGGTACTTCATCGAATTCTGATGCGGTTGGCAGGGAAGAAAAAGTCACTCAATCAGAAAATACCGGTGAATCTGCCCAGGACACAGCCATTGAGCATGACAGTGCGGAAAATCTGGATATACAAAATTTGAACCTTTCAAACTCTCCTAATTCAGACATACCTCCTCCAGGACCGCCTCCGGAGTCCTTCGTTGCTGTAGACCAGGATGAGAAATTGACCGGTCAACCGGCAATTGACGGGCCCCATGAAACTCCTCAAAGCCAGTCTGATGTTTCTGAGAGTGAAGTGCAAGATTCAAATGATACAGCCCTGGCATCGGTATTAACTGTAGATACATCAACTAAAACAGAACACTCTTCAGATCAAGGTAAGACAAGAGATATTGTTTTCATGGCTTTTATTTGGTGTGTGATATCAATTGACCAATTTGGTAGTATATAATTCATATAATTCATTATTTTGTTTTATTTTTGCATGTGACTGGTTTGATTTTTCTGTGAAAAGAGGGTGATGAGCATGATGTAAACGGTGCGGTGTCTAATGTTCTTGATCACAATGGTGTCAGTGAAGTCGATTATGTTGATATGGAAACTTTCCAGAAAAGAGACGGCGAACTCCTTGGAGTCAAAGATGCTGAAACCAAGCAATATAAAATCGATGCTTCATCCGGTCTACTTCGTTCAGGAAGTGAAGAACCTGACACAAGCAAAGCGGAACTACAGGATGATATCTCTATAATTTCTCCGGCCGAGTCTGCGCGTGGTCTTCATGATAACGTGAAAGCACCATCAACTGAAGAGGATGCTCAGATTGACCTGGATGATCAGCCTATCGAGTCTAGATACTCCAGTCTTTACGATGACGTATATATCAGATGGTTCCTTCCGAAAGAAACTCGAGCTGATACATTCACAGAGGAGCTTATCATCGGGTATACAGATATGTATAAAGATCCGTTAATAAAATGGTTCCTGCCTCAGCATACCAAAGTCCCAGGACATTTATCAAGTCATGACGATACTGATAATATTGGATATACTAATCTTTACGAAGACAGAAAGATATGCTGGTTTCTACCAAAGCTCACAGCCGCACAACACCACGACTTGTCTGATAAAAAACCTGGTCATAGTTACGGGATTACGGATCTTCGTCATGACAAGCTACTTGGATGGATTTTAAATAATGCACAATGCAAATTGACTGACAATGAAAAACCAAAGTTCATTGAGAAAGATGGCGACTACGATGGTGTCATTGGGTACATTAATCTGTACGAAGACAAAATGCTGAAGTGGTTCTTGCCTAGGTTCACCATGGCTCCAATTACAGTGAATACAGACGAAACTGCTGATGATGTCACAGGACGCACGAATCTATATGATGATAAATTACTCCGATGGATTTTGAACGGTGCTCAATGTCGCAGATCTGTAGAAGATGATGAAGATATGAATCATGAAAATTATGATATGAATTCAATAACCGACCTCACTGAAGATCGTTTGTTGAAATGGTTTTTCAGAGGCAAATGTCGATCGGAGTCTAAACCATCACTTTCTCCTGAGGCGTCTAATCAATCTCTTTCACCCTATCTGGACGATTCATTGGAAGATGGATTTGTGGAAAATCTTGAAGATCGTGATAATGGACAAAGTAGTTATGCAAACCATCCATTATTGAAATGGATGTTCCTGCAGTCTGCAATGTATTCTCCTGACTGGAAAAGCATAGAAGTTGACACGGTGGTTGTTGAAAATGTTGATGATGCCAAAGACGAGTGTGATGATTATTTCAACAACCCCTTTCTTCGAAATAAATTTCCTGGTAATCCTGCATGTGAGGGACAAAATCGGCAATCAGAAGAAAGCTCTACGGACATTATGGATCATTTTGTTGAAGACGAACCGTTTCCAGTGATAATTGATGATTCTGACACTGGCAATGATGAAATCACGCAAAGTCAAAGTGACTTCTTAGACGATCCAGCATTGGCATGGCTACCCTTAAATGATGACAAAAAACAAGTGTCTACAGCTATTGATAAACCATCTACTATTACGGTTGAAATCAGCGATGATGAAACCATATTTAAAATTAATGATATGTCTAAGTCATCAATAGACAAGGACGCTGACGATCTTGGAAAGAAGCTACGAAATATTCTGGTCAGATTGCAGCACGCTTATGAAAACTCGGCTACATTTCGAATTGGTTTGTCCAATCTGCAGAGGGATCTGAAATTATACATTAAATTTGATAAGGTTGCGGCAAAAGAATTTCATTTTAAAATCAAAAAGTGCAGACACGATGTCATCAATATCGAAGATGAAATTTTGGCGGACATCAGAGAAGTTTCGGGGGTTATTTATTCTATCGGGCTGTCGGAAATTAGTCTAAAAAATGTGGCAGAAAATACAATTCCTAAATATGAGGAAGATCTGCATAATATCAAAAAGAATATCGATAAGGCATTGCTCGATATGAATGATATACAAAAAGATCTCGATGTGAAACTGCATGAACACTCCGATATCAGTGATCAGGATGAAACATTGAAAGAAAGCAATGATATCGATAAGCTAAAAGAAAAATTTAATGATCTAGATCGCAAGTTAGCTGAGAAAAATACTCTAAGCGGAGAATTGGTAGAGAAAATGAAGTTGGAAGCAGATTATTTTAAATCTCGTATTATTCAACTAGAAGAATCGCTGAAAAAACGAGCAAAAGACGAAGAGCAACAGTCATTCCAGTATGTGGAAAGAGAAAAAAAGATTGAAGAACAAATCCAATCGATCAGATCCTCTCTTGCGGAAAGGGACGAGAAAAAACAAAGCGAAAAAGAGGAAACGGAGCAAGTAACAGAAAAGCTAAAGGAGCTAGAAGCTGGTCTCAAATTAAACGTCAATGCAGATCAACCACTCCTAGAACGCATTGCCGCTTTGGAAAATGAGCTTGCTGCTCGTAAAGTTCAAGATCACGAAATTGCCAAACTTGAAAAATCTGAAGCTATTCACCTTCGTTCGAAGATTCAATCTCTGGAAAGGCAGCTTAAAAAACAACGGAATATCGGTAATGCGAAAATGTTATCGGAAGCCAGATTTTTGAAGAATAAAGTCCGAATGATTGAAAATGATTTGGCTCGAAAAGCAGCAGATTTATATCACACTGCAGTGCGCGATGGAGAAGATTCAGAACTGAAAGAACGTATTGCTAGTTTAGAAGCTGAGTTCAAAGAGCGGTTATTGGCTATAAGCTCTGAAAGAACGAGCGAAGAAACATCCGAATTGAAAAATCGAGTTTTAGCAATGGAAGAAAGGCTTCAAAATCAAATTGAAGCAGCCGATAGACTGAAAAATATGACAATTCCGAAATTAGTTGCTAACACAACGCAAGGGATAATGAAAATTCGCAGGAAACGTTCTAGGAATAAATCTTCAAGTTTGAAAAAGTTGAATAAGAATGAAATATTGAAACTTTTGGACTCTATTTTCTTCCAAAAAAGTACTGGAGCAGAAAACGTGCAATCATTCAATCAATCATACGTTTATTCCAAAGAAAGAGATGATTTTGATTTTAGTGAGTGTACCGTGATACTGAAAGCCAATGAGAATGTTCAAGTTAGGTGCTATCTGGTACACACTTTCACATCATTCCGGTCATCCCTAAAAATTAATATATCAGTAAATATCATCATAATTTATCTTCTATATGGTCACAGTCTCTCCACTCAGCTTTACCTTGAACGTTCTCCTTTGCTTTGCATGCTATAATTTGCTAGCTTCTATATTCAAGCATGAATTTTTTTTTTTGCTTTGCTGAAAAGAATGCTCGGTGGATCAAGTTAGGAGAAAAGCATGCGGTGCTAAACACTACACCAAAGAGTTTTGCAATGCTCTGCAATGCTGCTGGAAACCAGCGCCTGATGATCCTTCTGTGCCACCTTGTTATTTTTCATGTACGTAATCAGTAGGCCAACTGCATGGGTGATGTGTGCTGTAGAGCCAATAGAGGGTAGATGTGTGGTGCGACATCGACATCTAAGAATTCGTGAGGTAAAATTTGGTATTCGGAGACTTACGACTTCATTGTTCTTTTCTGCAGTATTACAGCTTGACAGCATGGGCATGGGAGCGCATGCTAAATCAGAAGAAGCAAGTATTCCTGATCGTATGGAACAATCAGGCGGTGACACTGATTCAGGAACGGGAAAGTACAAAATACTCCATGAAGGAAAAGTTGTTGATTGGGATGAAACGATTCAGGAAAAACCGAAAGACAGCCAACCTTTGACGTGGGATGAGGCAATCGGAGGTGATGTGGAAGATTTACAGGAACAACCTGAAGCGGAACAGGGCCATGCAACAGGTATTGGTCTAAAATATTATATCTTTCGCTGAATAACACATTGCTATTATATTACTACACTAATACTTATCTTATCGCAGAGCATGAAGTCCAAGGTCATTCTGCACCTCCTGAAGCAGAGGTTAACAAAACCACATCAGAAGAAATGACAGAAATTCTTCCTGTTCATGATGATGTTGTGGAAGAGCAAATTGAGGCAACACTACCACCTTCAGGTCAAGATATCATTCATGAACAAGTTGAAGCGACCCAAAGTCCTTCAATAATAGAGTCCACTACTGAAGAGCCGCCTGAAGATGTTATCATGGAAAAAATACAGCAAACTCCTGATGTAACCCTTTCTCCACCTGATGTGTATTCAGCGGAAGGTGGTGAAAATATCAATTCTGCAGAGGCTATTGATGAGACGCTAGAGTCGGATGATTCAGAGGACTCGGAGCTTTCAGAATTTGTGGTATTGTAATGATAATTTTGCTGACTTCATTTTCCCTCAACCCTAATATTTTCTTTTATTAGGCGAAATCACCAGAGCATGATGGTGCTGAAGAGAGCTTCTTGCTGAGGTTTATTATTATTCTTTCCAACATTCCTGGTGATGTTTTCTATGTTTGCGAGCCACTGCTGGAGATAGTAAGTTCTTTACTTTGTATTAATTTCGTTTTGATTAGGTTCATCCCTTACAGCAAGAATTGAGTCTAAAAAGCTGAAGACGTGATGACAATGGAGGAAGTTTATATACATTTTATGTTGAATTTCCTCAAGTTACCTGTAAACTAGTGCATCATATCGGTCCCCAGAGATGAGAGCTACAAGCAAGAAAAGAAAGTAAATATAGCAGATAGGATTCATTAGGCAGGGGAGTGGTCAGAACTGCCGTATTAAGTTTCAGAGCGTGGTAGGCCTACTAGTTAAGAAAGACTGTAAGGTGTATGTATCCTGTCGTAGTAGCCTACTGTATATATCATTGATGTAACTGTGTTAATCAAGTGTCGTTTACTGTGTGGTTCAATTGAGGAACGCTTTCGTAATTTTGACCGGACACGCGTATGAATCGGTTTTGAAAATTCAGTAGTTGTTCAAAGTGAGGTAGGTACGCGTCAGCGCGCGAGGCCAAGTCCGCGGTCATTTCAAACCCGGCGCGAGCGCTGAAACGTGGACTACTCGATGGGTTACGCTTGATTGCTTTTAGCATTTTTGATGAGGTCAGATTCGTCGCCGCTCATGATGCGGTACGTAGCTCACAGGAACTTAAAAAGCCTTGCCGTACGTAGATGGCTTATCTACTGAGAAGTTAGGTTTAGCAAATGCGTCTCCTTTTGAGTGAGCAGCAGTGTGACTAAACCTCTAGACGCCGCCCTGCTGTTGTGGGTTTGGTTTGCATATCCATATCGTATGAGGAGTGTGGCTTCAGGCATGCAGAACCTTTGTGTGAACGTGTAGACGTATTGTTGCACTTTCAGCTTTTATTTATTTCATCTACTTATGCTTCTGGTACCTTAGTCAATAGCAAATTTGTCAAACATGACTAATGAAACACATTTGTCCGTTGCGCTGCAGAAATCTATTGATCGCGCACTAGAAAAAATTGATGTTGTAAGTAGTTTCTTGTTGCGTATTTTTATATCAGAATTAAATTGAAGGCCTTCATGGCTTCATCTACACTTCGGACGGGCTATGATTTTTGTGCCATATTGACTTGGTGATCGCTTTACTAATTTCTTAATATTGTCCTATGATAACTATAGTATGAAATGCAAGCTGTTGGTCTGCTGATTCCTAAAATTAAAGACTTATCCGGGTCAGGCACTCTAGTTGCAGGCACCCCAACGACCCAAAACACCACTGTTTTAAGTTCTGATATCAAGATACATATTCATCTTTGGTTTTTGTATCAGCAATGGATATTTTCTTTCAGTGGGTATCGTTGCTCCCTCCCGAGTATCAGAACGACGTGTTTGGAGTTTCATGGCCGGTGATTTTCGTGACTCTATTTGTCGGCTTTCTATTGATATCAATCTTCACATGTCGGTCGCGTTCCGCAAAAAGTCAAATGAAAAATCGATTGACCCAAAAGACAATCGAGGAGCTGCGTACCCAGCTCGAAAATCTTTCAAAAGAAAAAGTCGATATTGAAAATGACTTGAGAACCAAACAAAATGAGGTAACGTATTCTTACTTCTATCCGTGTCTAGCCTATATATATATTTAGAACTTATTGACATTGTTCTTTGTAGATCGAAATTCAACAGCACCAAATATCAAAATCAGTGGAAGATTGTCAAAGTATAATAACAGAAAAGACTGGTCTTGAGGTAACGGTTGTTCATCTTACTTGAAACAGTACAGGAATACTGGTATAGGAGATTTGTATATATAGCAATATTTGCCATTAGTTCCATTTCGTTCGGTACCTTTCCGAATGAAAAAGGTTTTTATATCTGAATTGGTTCATGGTTATAACAATCCAGGTCCAGCATAGGCCTATCTGATATGTTCAACGTTCTCACACATGGCAGACTGACTGATCTTGCCGACTTTGTATTATTGTGGCCTATAATTGAAGGCCACTTTTGCACTGTGGAATATTTCTGACTGCTTATTCTTAAACTGGCGGAATTTGAGTCTATTGAGGGACTCAATCTTTTCATTCAGAACACCATACACCAGTTTCAAATTGAAAATGAAGATTTGAGGAGACGTTTTCAGGAACTGTCCCAAATCGTTGAAGAAAAGGATGGTCAAATGCAACAAATGATTGCTAATGTATGTTAAATCGCTGTATCATCTATACTTGTACCATCCAGTAAAGCTTTATGTTATATATATAGGCTCAGAAAACGCAGGAGATACTCCAATCCCAAGAACAAGCTCTTGCTGCCTCAAAGGACGAAATTAAAAAGTTACAGGTATCAGTCCACAAGCAAGAGACCGTGAAAAAGGATGCCGATATCTCAATAGAGAAATTCAAGGTTAGCACCAAGATGAACATTTGAAATGATTTGCAAATTATTGTAAATTTACTTAATGGTTTTGTTAAGTGGTCCGACAATTATATATTCTGAGTGTTACCATGCATCAGTCATGCTGAATGTGATCTCGTCCCGCCGTGAGAATGATATATACATATATATACTTTAATTGGCTTGAACCAACCAGCTACCAAAATCATAAAAAGTCTCAAACTGGATTGAGCGCTATGCTAGCCTCTTTCGGTTTCATCTTATTAATGCACTGTTGCCGTTAGACTGTAGGCCTGCTGCATATAAAAACAGGTGTCTCCAATATTACAGTAACATATGCTTCTCGTTTTATTAACCAGGAACGAATAAAGAACCTTGAGAAATCGAAAGGAGAAGTTAAAAAGGAGGGTAAAGTTTTGAAAGATCAAATCGACAAACTCAACGATACGATAGGGGAATTACAACAAAAACTGGACGCAGAACTCGAAGATGGGGAACAGAGACGACAAGAAATAGATGTTTTAAAAGACTGCCTTTTACAATTTAGGGTAGGTTTGTTTCTCTGGATCAATAGCCTGTACATGGCATATATGGTATGCTTTACTTTATAGAGCCAAAGTTCTGTGCTGATCTCAGGTTGTCGTTCTTTCACAATCTGACCTATTAATTGAAAATTTAATGTACACTTTGTGACTAAAAGAATCGTTTTACTTTTCAGGGTGCCAAAGAAGTTTTAGCTGACGAGAGCGATGAAGATGTCGAAAGCGAAGAGTCATTAGGAAAACAGGTACGTGATATATGGTTGAAAAACTGTATGGATGCATTTGATGAAAATATTTACGTTTTAAAACTTTTGCAGTGACTCATGCCATAGCTTCTACCGTTTGCTTATATAATTTTAATTGTATACCATATCTCTTAGTATGGGACCAAATTCCATACGTTATTTTTGATAAGTGACAGTGCTTGCAGCTTGCTCAATCCTACTGGTTGTAGCATCATGTTGTAGGTTGTCCTACAAAATCGAATAATTCTAATTCAGAAAGAAAAAATGAAAGCCATGGTTGATGTTGCCAACGTCAAGAAAACCTTGCGGCAAGTTGAGGCTGTTAAACTTCAAGTTACATATGAGTTGGAAGCAGAAAAAGAAAACAGGATTGAGAAAGAAAGTATGTATATTGTAACATATCTTATCTGTGGCATAGAATTCTGTGTCGAAACAATTTAATTTTTGTGTTTGTAGCCAAAGTCACGGAGTTAGAAGCTGTGATTCAAAGTGATGAAGTCGTTAAAAGTAAATTGCAGCGTGACATTCACACATTAGAATCCAAATTAGCTGTCATGCAAGAGTTCTACGCCAAACGAGAAGTTGAAATTCAAAGGTAAGGCAATAAAAATGCTTATTACCTCCTGGTGTTGTGATGTATTTTATGACTTTACAGCAAGCTTGGCTTCGAAAAATCCAAACTAGAATCTAACACATCGTTGCTGGAAGATAAGGAGAAACAACAAAGTGAGCTAATCGACCAATTGCATATGTACAAACAAATGTGTGAAGAAGCCAAACAGAAGTATGACGAGTCTGAGCGAAAACATAAGCAAGAAATTGTAGGCTTTGAAAAAAGATCGCATGATAATTGGGTTAGTATCCATATCCAAGCTGTCTTGTTTTTGGATGATATGATGATGTGGCTAACTTCGGTGGTTTGTGACAGCTGGCTTGCCGCGAAGCTGAAAGGAAGTTTGAAGAAGCAAACAAACAGATCAGTAGGCTCCAGTTAGAGTGAGTTGGATTTTGTTTGGATATTGATGAATGCTGGTGTAACATTTTCCTGACAATGTAGGATGGGTGATATGAGGATGAGTTTACGAGAATCTGAAAGGGATTCGTTTATACGACCCAGACCAGAGCGTCATGGACCACCAGGAGGACCTCCACCGTTTGGACCATCACGACGTTAGTACACACTTGAAGTAGTGAAATTGAATTTCAACGCTGTATCCATATTTTCAGGACATTTCCCCCCAGGTAGTCCTCTTCATTTTCGCAATGCACCTCCTGATGCCCGCAGGTCTCCCCCTCACAGAAGACCACTGAGTCCCGGTGGAAGTATACCTGAGAACGACAGGCCACCGAGTCGGCCAAATAGACCACCGAGCAGCCACAGCCTTCCGCCAATGGGCCCTGGCCACCCATATGGTGGTGCACCGGGACGGCCACCATTCAGAGATGGCCCACATCCAACCCATCCTCCTCCAAGGGATGTGCATCCACAAGGAAGACCACCATCCGGACCAAGTAAGCAAAATGGTTCATTACATTAAAGGACGTGGCGAAAATCATGATATCACCTTCTTATGAACAGTTCTGAGAGGTCCACCTGGTCCAATGACATCGTCACCTTACATGGAAAGACCACCGGTAATGTACAATGTGACTTTCTTGACTTATACGTCATCATACTGACCTTCTTCATTTTCTGCAGATTCCTTCTTCGCATTCGCCAAGAGGGCAAGCTTTCATGCAATCTTCACTTCACGCCACTCCGCCCCAACCTCCAATAGAAGGGTTAAGGACTGACGGACCGAAGCCACCATCTAAAGGCGCTCCACTGGGACCTCCTAATTCGAACACAGGTGGTGGAAACCCGTTACGCCGTTCAAAATCTTGAGAAACCACATCTGAATGAGTGTGGATGCTCTGTGAACGAAATACTGGAATAATATGCGGTAGCTGTGGTGTTAGATAAACAGGCATTTTACCGAAATTCAAATGCTCGACCGAGTTACAATCATTCGCTCTGCTCTGTCTTTGTTCGTGACAAGTCCCATTGATATTGAAAGCAATGTAAAGATGATATGCTATATTATATATATAATGTTCGAGAGCTGTTTTCCGATAGTCCGAAGTACTGTGAGGCACGTAGAAAAGGAATAATAAATCTGCTATTTACTTATGTTGGTGGAAGTCAACTGCTATCTAAGAATCTGCGTGATTGTTGAGAGTGCAATACAGAGTTATAATTTGGTGATGCTCCAAATGTCGGGCATGCTACACTCATTTGACAGAATAGTTGCCTGTGTTCTTGTGTTTCGAGTTTGTTCTGCAATTCGTTTACTGAATTAAAGCGGTTTGTCAAGTACGGCATATGTGTGGCATCGCGTTTGAATACGAAATGTCTTGATTTCCTGAGAAAAGTGGAGGCTAAAGTAGTACCATGTGCTTTGCAAATCCTAATGTTGAACTGAGGGTAAAGTTGGCTATTGTAAAGAGAGCGGACCAGTGCACACCACACCATCTGTTATTCTGTTTCAGAAACTGCTTCGTAGATAATACAGTGGTCAGACAACAAAACGTCCTGACGTCTGCCAGCTGACTACACTGAGTGTGATTGGTCAGTCATTAAAAATCATTTGTATTGTGCTTAATACTGTATCAGAAGGTAGTTAAAAGTCGTTTTGCAATCATCGCATTGATCCAAAATGGTTTAGTGCAAGCCGTTATAATATCTCTGATAATAACTTTGGACAACCAAGCAAAAATTAAGCAGCACAAGTCATTCAGTGTGTAGTGAAAGGTTTAGATGGAGGTAAAGTGGCTTTTGTGTAAGTAAACTTATCTTCTTGCGTCGATAATTGATAGGCTTTTTGTACCTAGAAAATAGAATAACTTCACATGCTGGTTGAAAATTCAAGTAGTTGCTATTGTAAAGGCATTACAGCTCGATCACGCATGGCCCTGGCTTCAATTCATCTTGTTCCATGAACGCAAAGCATTTACAACTGGTCATTCGTTTCTGAGGCTTGTAATGCATTATCTCAAAAAATACTGCAGAATCTGTGATGATGAATACACATTACTTGGAATGCAATAGGGGTTTAGACACATTTAGCCAACTTACTTCTAGGAAGTTTTTCAATAGGTATTTGTAATTCAACATCCATACCAAAATATAAATATGTGTCGTCTCTTTGAGTGCATACTGGCGTCTTTTGCGAAGCACATACATTCACCCCAGAAATATCTAGTGAAAAGTCACATTTGCATTATTAGACAGTGCAAACAGGCACGTCATGATACACTTACCTTTGCATGACATGACTATGAATGGATCGATGTGATTGGCAGCATTTTTCAAACCGATTTTCTCAATGCGCACTGTTACTAATGTTTCACCGGCACCTGCGTTCAGTCTTGGTAGAAGCGAGTTGTCTAAAAGGTTGCCCAATCATGTTATATTTATTATGCATCGAGACTGGCTCCTGTAACTTACATGTGCTGCTGCTAAGCTGTGTAACAGACTGTTTTTCTAGCGACGGCTGTTCTGAGGGATCAGGAGTTGAACTACTTGGAAATGATGATATCCTAGAAAATTTGTGTAAGTAAAAGTGAAAATCTTTTCTTGCATAGAATGTGAGACTAATGGACAAGTGAGTTATACGGTAGCCTTATGCTAACTGCGAAGTAGCAGAATACAGTACCGAAGAACTAAGATGATTGCAATGATCGAGGGGTGATATCCAGATTGTAAATGCAGATACCTTCTGTAATTAGGTAAGAAATAAACACCACTGGTGAAAAAGTGGTCTACCTCAAGTCACGAACATGTCTATCGAGTTCTTCGGGTATTTCAGCATGTTCATTCTTGAGCAGATTTCTGAGAACTGAGAAATGTAGACTTTGTTTTTGTCAGGGGTGACGTTTGATAATAAATTAATGAGGGATACCCTTTGATAACTGTATCACATATGCTAGTTCAATGTCTGGTGGAGATTTCATCATTTGCAATGACCTTGCTCGTGCTTCTAAACATGTTGCGACCTTTTCAATTACTTTCTGAAAATTAAGTCAAAGACTTATGATAACTTCAATTGAGGACGTATATCATTAGATTAGAGCGAGATCACAAAAGGAACAGCCTACCGATTGTTTAGGAGAAAATTTATCCTCTTGAAGAGTGGCAGATCTCATAACACGCGCCAATCTGTAAAAGGAGAATGTTGCATGGATGCTACATCATTTTAACGAGCGGGTTTTGTTGTATTTTACCTGGAGTACTCATCTGCAGCCTCCACTAGCTGACCCCAAGAGTCAAAATCCGTTGCATGCTTAAAACGTTGGTTCCAATCGTCGGTAACTTTCACTGCATCTGACATAACGTCAGTAGGCCTACTCCGTATGTCTGTGGCATAAATGCTCAACTCTGTCTTCCTACTGGTTGCTACTACTAATGGTAGGCCTAGACCATATGCGCATCCGGTGCAAACTGAGGATCAAATCAAAATGACTGTGTTATCAATCCGTGCCACCCGGAGCTAGCTTCAAAAGAATGAAAAGACCAAAACTGTCGTCGTAGTCACAGACTGAAAGAACGATCAACCAAGAACCAACCGACGTGTACCACATAAGAGCAGCTGTCAGTTGAGTTGACAGCTTGACGCGTCGCTACTGGATTTTGTTCTGATGGGGTTTCCCCAATTTCTGTGACGTCATAAATAAAATGTATGGAATTACCCAGAATGCGGATTTAAAGCCTCCTGACTGTGTAGTCTGGACTCATAAAGGTGAATGTTTTTCTGTTGTATCGACTCCCGGTAAGGAGTTTTATGCCTTAGAATGAATAAGGCTCTCTCGATAAAGAGATTTATTCGTTGTCACAAATAGGCCTAATGCACGAGTGGCAGTGCGATACTCACTCATCATGATAAACGAATTTCATGAAGTATATAGCAAACGTCTCTACATTTACGATGGTGCTGCACAAAAAACAAAGTTAGTTTACAGTTACAAACAGGTAATCTTGTCGGTAAAAGATCAAAATCGTTCAAGCGTTACCATACGCGAAGCCTACGTTATTGCCTACGCGATGATGATTGTGTGTTTTGTATCGCCTTGGGAAAGAGAACTCTCGTGTTGCATCATTAGTTTCTTTTTTGGCGCAATGAACTGACGTTCGGGTCTTGTGAGTACAGCAGCCAATTAGAACCGGTTCTCTCGCCTAATAGCCAATAGGATTAAGTAATGCGATCACGTGAGACAGGGAACCCGAAATCACCGCCTCTTTGTTGATCAAAACAAATGTGACCCGGTCTTTGTTATGAATCGAGTATGTGCCGGCCGGGGTTGTTGATTCTGGAAATAAGAGGAAGTGTGCGGTGTGATCGGTATCCCGTTATGTGTTATCTGTTAGATAAGCGTATGGTGCAAAATATATCGTAGCAGATAGATAGTAAAAGGTTTATATATGTTTGGTAAGGCATAAAGAGAGGGCTACCGGTATTAGCCGATTGAGATGTCGTTCGTTGCGTCTCTATACAGATACTGTATATAGAGGTATAAACAATTGCGGTATCGGTCATGCGGTTTAAGGCTTTGTGTGCGAAAATATTATCTTAGACATTTCTGTTCGAAATTTTACAGTTTAAATCAAAAACCTTAAAAAAATAAAATATAATTATATAGTGTACCTTGAAACTGATGGTGATGTTGTCTCAAAATCCTGGACTTAGGATCCTGGGATCTAGAGTTGCTGTACCTATCGCTGGAGACTATTATGCAGCAGCGACCGTACAGGTGAGCAGCAAAATGACGCATTCATGTTGTTTCCACTCCGTTGTATATTATAGCGAATAGCTACCGCTACCATTTATATATGTACTTTGCTTGTTTGATAGACATTATTAGCCAAGGATCTAATTGTGTGCCTATAGTCTATTGCGTAATCACATTGAAATTAGTTATATTCTGGTATGATATGGCGATGTTATACTAAACATTAAGATAAGACTGAATGATTATAATCATTGTCAATGGTACAAGTCCGCCTTGATCGGGATTCGTTTTTCGAAGCTGACTGCTCTTCTGTTATCAACAAGCTGATACATGTAAAATAGGAAAATCTCTATTACTTATATATGGTGACATTTGACTGATGAACTTAAACTCCATTTGGTCGGCGTGAAAGTATACCCGACATCTAATTTGGAATATGAACACCGATGTATTTTACGTAGCCAACATTGTGGTCAGTATATACATACTTCACCGAAGTTTCAAAATGACTTGGGTTCCGAAGGCATTTTTCTTGGAATTTTTAGAATGGTGTCATTGTGCCAACATACCAGAAATATCCTTAACCTTTTTTGTAGCTCCTGTATGGGAAGTTTTCAGTCGATAAAGAACTAGCCGACTTTGTTACTACTTTATGTCGTAGCCATAGGCCTACTGTATGAATATCAATCCCTTGGCGTCTTGCTTACTGTCCCATCAGAGTAAATGGTTTGAACAAAATTGAAAGTTCTGGAACAGTGCTGCCATAGGTATGCCTAACTAATAAATTATACAACTGATATAAAACAATCCATTTTATAGCTTACGGTTTTCGCTATTTATACCTTACTACTACTACAAAATTTATGCAGGCTGTCAGAAATGATGTTTTGGGAAATGAATTTGTGACGGTCAAATTTGACGACAACAATAAAGGGGAGTGTCGTTCTTCCGAAATTGTTGGCAATGGGTTCAAAACTATCCATGATATCAAACTTCATAAACACCAACGGGTATGTAGTATCACTATTGTTTCTACTTTCGTTGTTGCTTTTGGTGTTTCAGAAATATGTGCTTTTTCTTCCACTCCACTGTGGGCCAATAGGGGCTTGTTGTGTAATGATATGTAATTGAGCTATTTGATATGGGCGACTAGAAAATCAATAGGCCTACCATAGTGCAGTTATTATCGGGGCGAGGACCTTAGCTGTTTCTCTTTGATGGTGCAAATATAGTGAGAGTAGAATCTGAATTTAAGGAGTAGGCTATAGATATTTTTGATTCTTCTCTTTTCATTCAAATGTAAATTTTGATTACTTTGTTGTCTTTGGCATGTCTTTTCCAAACTTACATCTCACTGTCAACATGTATCTCATTCTCGTCATCGATATTCATATTGCTATGATGCTCTTTTTCCATTTCACCATCTAGAAATTTAGTGTCTTCGTATATATATATATATATATTGCATGGGTTTTGTCACGAAACTCTTGCGGTGTTAATTCATTGGTAATCAGAAATATGTACTTGAATCTGCAATCTACCACAAAAGATTCTATGAAAGCCCAAAACATGACAATCCATTAGGCCTATCATAATGAGTTGCTTCATTTTTTCCATGTGGTAGCCTACATTACTTTTAAGGTGACCATAAATGCATATTAATTTCTTGAAATTAATCCAGAAAGCCACTCCTTTATGACTAAATAAATGGTAGCTATCCTGGGCTTTTTGTAGGTGTTTTCCTATCAAGTGAAAATTTTACGATGCTTTGTAAATTTTCATGTGACGGTGCTAGACCAAGGGAGTGCGTAACCACAGTTTTCAGTAGGCCTACCAACACCATGCAATGAATAGAAAGTTAATGTCACTGCTATGTTTTCAGCTAACAACATCACTATATATTCCAATTTAGTGATGCTACTTGAGTCAAATATGTCAAGCTTATAGAGACTGTCATTTTAGTTCAATGTGTATTTAACTAGCAGAAACGTCATTTGACATTGATTAGTAATCGCTCAACATTTTGATGATTCATTTCAATGTGCGCACACAATTAAAACTGCATATTTGACCGAACTCCGTGGTTATATAATGATTTGATATTTCACTTCTCGTGACAGTGTTATCAGCTATTCTGATGAATGGTGTTATTAATTGTATATTATTGCCATTAAGGTATTTATAACTCACAACGGAAAAGAGGTTATGGGATCTGTTGAAGAACACAGCAATGGACTGGTTCGAATCAATGTCGTGAACTCTGAAGAGTGCATTAACAAGAGAGAAGAGGATATTCGCCTCACTGAGAGCCGGTACTGTTTGTATTACATCATTAGCTCTGTCTGCTGTTATGGTAATTCCCAAAGCTGGTTGGTATATAATGTGTAACAAAGAGACTCACATGAGCCTACATCCTAGAGATGAAACTCTACTGGCGCTATGCTATATTTAGAAAAAGAGTGAGACACTCTCCTTTTTCTGCTTAGTCAAGCTAGTGTGTGTCGAAAAAAAGTGAGAGGTGTGTGGTGGTTGTGGCTGTTGCTGTTGCTGAGATCGAAACTATGCACACTTTTGTAATAGTTATTCCTCATCATTCAAAGGTACAGTCCACGGATTATTGAGAATCACGATCCGGATTACAGGAGGTTTGCTTCCATTAATGCCAGCCCAAGTCATGGCTTGAAGAGGCCTGTCACTGCCAGTATTGAAGTACCGCAAGTTGGGTAAGTACAATTAAGATTCCTTTGGTGTTTTCCCTTATTGTTACCCTATATGAACTCGCCGTGTTGCACAAGGGAAGTGAAACTGACTGTAGACGTTATGTATGATAGGCAACATTCTTTGGCTCTTTATTGATTTGTGTCTTACTGGGTTGAGCATATCACAAGAATTGTAGCAAGATGAATATCGCTGAAGTGTTTTACCAGTGAGATCAGTTTTTATTTGATGTTTATTTGGTACTTTGTATTTCTGATCCTAATTACTGTTTACTAGTAACGCACTGGAACTGGTAGAACAGATTTTCATGTTTCACCATCAACTGTATATATAATTATATACCGTACTGTAGATGATTATTTAATTTTTATAGCAGAGCAAGAAAGTGGTCTTCTGAACCAACAATGGATGAACTTATGGCTGCCATGGTGCTCTCGAATCTATCGAGCAGTCCTGTCTTCCACAATCAAAAAAGTCCTACCATAAGAAAAGGTAAATATATAATCTTTATGCTTACTCTTGATTGGGAACTAATATGAAATATTTAAATTTTTCTTCAAATCTCAACTTTTCCATCCCTAATCATGGGTTGGATGCGTGAAAGTGGAAAGTGCGGTGTAGGGCCTATAGGCCTATGCAAGACTTAGCTCTGCTCAGGATTAGTCTCCATTCCAATTCAATATCACCCTTGCAAACCAGTAGGCTTACCCGATTTTGATGATGACTATAGGCCTACATTTTATTTTTGCGTTGAAAGTCTACTGTACGATTTTGTTTCTTCTCAGCGGACAGTCCACTCAGTGCCAGTAGCGGTGTCGGCAGCTGGGGCCAAGATGCGCGCACATCACCATTGCCTGGAGAACCGCCTGCTAAAACTACATCCAGGAGAGATATTATCTGTGGCACACCAGAACGAACGTCAGTCATACAACACACCCATTCCATCGGAAATTCTCCGTCTTCCACGGATGATCACATCGAAATTGATGACCACGACTCGTCTACGATCTCGGAACGGATGGATGAAGATTCTGTGGAGCATGGCAGTCCAAGCGGAGTCATACCACCCGGTCATAGTACGCCGGCTCCATTTCAAACTGGCACCGCACGAATGCATCCGATGCAAAAACCAACATCTCTCAATAGTTCGTATATCATGAAAACTCCGGTTAAGCTCGAGGCGGTCAAGGAAGAACCGGTAGACAAAGAGAAGATTCAGCAGCTGGATGGAAGCATTTACAACATGCAGCAGCAGATTCTGTACATCACACCATCAATGTTGCCGGCGGTTAATCCGGAATATATGGTTCATTTACAGTCACTGGCTAATCCACATGCTCTCAACTCTCTGCCTGAGCGACCTCAAACATTCGCTCATACTCCGGTACGTGTTATTATTATATGTAAATATATAATTATACATAGCCTTAATATATAATTTTGTATGGTACCATGTTTGTCAGTGATTAGATCAATTGGTTGTTTTGTTCTAGATTTTGAGCGATGGCCGACCAGCGTCGTCTACTAACATGTATGCTGGATCCCCACCATCTACGTTCTATACTATCCCGCTCGTGGGCAGACCTCAAATGAATTCAAAGCTCATTTTTTCACAGCCAAGAGTAAGTAAAGTCAGGCCACGCCTTAGGCCTGTGCCGGTACTGCTAGTCATTATATTTGCAGACCTATTCACTGACATTTATGTTTGCAGCGTGATCCGTCGCCATTGGCTGCACGAAACGACAGACCAAACACAGCTACCCCTCCTTTTCATATGCCAGAGTCTCACCCGGTGCGTGTCCCTATCTTGACGAAGTCATCGGCTCAACCTATTAACATTCCTGGAGTGAAAGCTTTCTCCTGGCATGCTGCGCCACAGAGCGTAAGTTACCACCGTTAATGCGTTTGCTAGACTATGATCAAACTATTTATTGTGTAACTTATAATTTCAGTACTCTCCAAAACCTTCGGTATTGGCTCAAAGACAACACATGCATCAAGCCGCATCTCCGAAAATGTCGTTTCCGAAGACACTACCTCCTGGCAGGTATGGTGGTACTAGTCTTTCATAACCCAATAGATTGGCTTCATAGAGTACGCACCAATTTCTCTATCAGCTCACAATTCAGTCCAAGTTGAAATTGAGCACTAATTTCGTACCATCCTGGCTATGAAGCACCACAGTCACATTTATGTGGTGGGTTGTACATTTCCATCCCATATCCAATTCGCCATGGTGCTGTTTTAAAGGATGGATAAATTCTTATTCTGTTATTTACAGGAAGGTCCGTGGTGACGGGAAGAAGTGTCGTAAAGTGTACGGAATGGAAAATCGGGACTTATGGTGCACCTCTTGCAGATGGAAAAAGGCATGTCAGAGATTTCCCGACTGAATCAAAGGGAAATTCACAATCCACACGCCCAAAGCTTGTACAAGCCCATCCGGCGTTATCATGCCTGATGTCATGCGCTTTTGCAATTGAGACTCAATAGCGCTTACACTCACCACAGGGAGGGGGGTGCTGGCCATGTATAAATCACTGTGCCGCATGATCATCATATCATTGCAATGTAATGTATCGGGATCGCTTGCAACATGAGTGGGTAGCATCAGCTATTCTTTGTCAGGTTGTACGACGTGCCTTATTATTTGACCAAACAAAGTCACACTTGTTCTATTGCTTCTCATACAATCCCTTGTATAGTTAACATTTTCTCTCGCGGCTGATTGCATTATCATGTTCTATCCATCTATTCTATATACATATGAGTGTGCTACTTTTTCTGTACTTTTTCTCATGACTACCAACCCCTCCCTCTTTTACCTGTGAGTTAGTATTGGCCGATATAAAGGGCTAAGGAGTAGTGATTTAAATTGAGAATTTCGCTACGCTTTGACTAGACTGGGACAGATTCAATGGCTCTTCTTTTACATGCTGTCTTGATGTACTCGGCTTTCACTTACCGGTATAAAATATTATTTCAGTAGTTTGGTTAGTATTTATCTCATAAGCCACAGTCTAACGGTTTTTATGATTCGATTATTATTGGTAGTAGATTTTCATACCACTATGATCAATCAATGATACGCCGTGTGGTGACATCACTACATTTATTCCTTGAGCTAATGCAAGAATTTTCAGCAATACTTAGTTTTGATGGTTTTCCGATTATTATATCCCTCACAATCACGGTGGACTGATAGAATGGAACTTTTCCTCTGAATGTTTTCAAGTACGGTGCAATGGATTATTCTACTGCCTTTGATAAGAGTGTTATTAGCATTGAGTATTATTATTCCTATAATTTGATCGAATTTCTGTGTACTGTGAGGGTTGTTTGGCACTTTTATTACTTGTTGGTGTCGTGTTTCGTTCATGGTTCCCCTTCGCACGTTCGTCCATACTTTTTATTCGTACTAAATTTGTAGCCATATGTCTCCGCTTTCTTTTTAGCTCTCCATATAGAGTTGGACAGTCACTGTTAAATGCCTGATATATATATATATATATTTAATTTTTTTCCTGTTACTAATAGTAATGATCTTCTGTTTGTGCATACTTTTTTGTGTGATATTATCTCAAGATCTTGTCTGTTCTTCAATGTACATTGTACTGTACAATAGTCCAGGCGTGCAGTAAATCACATTATCTGTGCCACAACGACATTGGAGCTGAACCAAACCGTTACAATCTGACATGGTCACCTGAAAAATTATTGTTTCCTCTGATTAATTCATTTCAACCTTCCATTTCTGGATTTTATGGGGTACTCGGCGAATATACAAGACCTTGAGCCTGTCCGCTGTTCCTTTTCGCGTTTAGTTCCCAACACCTGTCGCTTTATGGAATACCATCTATGGATGGGCAAATCGAATCATTTTTGTTTTTGAATGCATATATTTTATCAAACGAAATCTTCGAATCACCACCTCTACGGTTTTAACGCTGTTGATGGTGATTTAGACTTCAACACCAGCACCAGGAGGAATTTTCTTTCATGCAGTTTTTTTCACAAAATCTGTTGATTTGAAACGTTTTGTCTAAGATCGTATGGTAAGTCTGTTTAGCTGGCAACAATAGAAATTGACAAACACTAATTGGTGATATAGATCTCGATTTGATTCAATGTGTCCATCCCTAGTACCAGGTGAATATACTAGGCTTAGAGTCGTGTTGTTCCTTTTAACTACAGTAAGTCCCATCAACAGTATTACCTTTTGACATCTTAACCACAAGTTATATTTTTGTATCGGTACCTTCTTTGTTCTTTATATACTTCAAGGTTTAATTACTGCTGTCATTTCCTGATTGTAAGCTGCGGCTAGGACTGCGGCTGTTTTCTTATCAAACTAGCACTGTCAAATCCGGTTATACATTCTGCAGGTGGAATGTCATAATTAGTGCTGGGCTGATATATCGGTACCTGATGATGATAACCATGAATTATTATTAGTTTTCATCCATTAACTGTTTATCACCATCACATTCTTTTGCTAAGGCTATATATCAGCCTCGCAAGACTGCCCATATTAGAGTTAATGATTAGCTGCTGATGTAGCTAGAACACGTGACTCTATAAATGAGGATGCCATGTCCTGCCCAGCTTGCCTTGACTGATCTGTCTTCTTCTCTCTTCAAACCATGTAAAATTTACTGCCAGCCGTCCTTTGATGTGGCTTTCTCTCCTTAATGTACCAATGGGTTAAAATTTATCTCGGCACAAGATTCTGTAAAATTTACATAAGGGCATTAATTTATAAATATGTATACAGGCGATGTCCTCTGAAAATATATACAAATGCTATCTTTGTATCCAGTGGGCAATGTGAAGACTTTGGGTTTGGGGCATAAAAAGTGCTGTCGACTCGTGGGCTTACGTGCAGCATCTCACTTTATTTATTGAGAGATTGATGATGGTAAAGATGACTTTTATTGTGACTGTACAGATTCCTCATGAATAGCGCAGGTCTATTCGCATCCTACTCTGAGGCGAGTATGGAAAATATGACAGGATATCTGTCAATTAAGAATGACACTAAAATGACCCTAGTAGTTAGAATAGCCTGCCGATTAATTACTTTTCGTGTTAGTAGGCATACTTGCTCTGCACCGGTTGGTGCAACGTTAAAATGCATCACGAATCGCTAAAATTCAGCAACAGTTTTTATTCACACATAAAAAAATTCACTCAAAACGCTTGGATTTGCACTTATAAGATAAATATTTTACGATGGATTGTGTCGAACAATCACGATGTACCATTTTCTGCCGGCAACAATACTGCATGAAATAGTAACACAAGCATGCTTGCGGAGTTAAGACTTAAGTAACACAGGGAACAGTAAGGTAGGCATGTACACAATTAGGTAGGCTATCATGTACAATTGAAAGGTTCTAGCTCATGAAATAAAGTGACAACACACAAGTAGGCTACAAAGAATGAAATGACAAGCATTGAGGTGATAATCGTTATGAACAGGCAAGATTGCTTAATTTACAGTCTTGTTTAGAAATTCAGTAGCACCATGGCAACGGCAAAAGTAAACAAATCACCGCGACAAATAAGAAATTGAAACTCAGCTTGATGAAATAAATATTCGTATATTACACATGTGTAATCACGACACTGTCATGGTGCTATTTTGAGTACACCATTTTTTTTAATTAGTGCTATGCTACGTATATATGCACAGGTGAAGTTCTGAAGAGTACCTTCATAAAAGCATTTACTGACACTCCTAGGTCTACTGTACTATAAGAGCGATATTATTAATAATAACAAGCAAAGTATGGTAAATAACATGACATAGCACAGAATAAATGACACAGGGCTAAAAAAGTCTTTTAAGGTTTGATTTTCCAAATTTTCAGTTTAAAACCAAGCATTTCACTGATAACGCCAGAAAATGCAGACAGCACTACCACACGTGAAATATTGTAAAGTAACGGATTCATTGCTAAACCATAGATATTAAAAGGCGTCTCAATTTCTTTAATCAATTTGCCAGCAATGGTTAAAACACTATTGACACGCTGAAGGTCTTCCTTTTTCGAAGGCTTTTGCTTCATTTGCAGATATAAGTTAATTTGTTCAGTCATTAAAATTGATGTATTCCTGTACTTTTTATTAATTTGCACCCCTAAGGTCATGAAATTTAGGAGAAATATCGCAGTTGATAAAAGCCAGATTGTCATCTCCCAGCATAACAACGAATTAAAATACACTTCTGAGTCATGGAGTAACTGTAATGATATGAAACACAAAAGCACAAGAGATAGAAAAAACGCAGACGATACAATGATATCAACGGATCGTTGGGGTCCACGGCGGCGGAGGTACGATCTTAAAGACAGCCATAAACGGACATTTTCCACTTTATCTAATCTAAAATGAGGAAGATCTGACTTTTTTGCTCGGCGAGATGATGTCAAGTGGCAAAAATATTTGGCAAAAAGAAGCCGCTGACGAAACGTCTTGTGTGCAGCACTAAGCATGAAAAAGAACGCCAAACTCATGATAAACCTTTCCAGAATTATTGCATTTATCAAAAAAATTGTCTTGCGACTCTCGCTGTCACCGTAAGCTAAATTTGGTATATTCATAATAAAGGATATTAACATTTCATTGCAGCCAGCTGATTCATTGAATGCTAAACCTCCACTGTGATGGTATGCTGCTCTGTGCAGGCCTGGCATTATTGAGATTATTCCGGCAAGAACGGTGCCTATTACAAGTATATCATGAGGCAAGTAAGCACATTGAACTTTTCTTCTGATGATACTTCCAATGTCTAGCAGAGAAGCTTGAATTTTTTTGCATTGATTGCTTTCCCATATTTTGACTCCGATCCTGTCGCCACCGTGACTCGAGCACGGTAACAATACAGTCGCAGAGAAATGCTTTGTTCTAGTACTATTGGAGAATTTTTCACTTTTGCCAGAGGTTTCATGGGAACTTGAAGTCTCTGATTCTGTACCAGTTGAGGATGAATTACTACCAAAACTGGTACTATTCAATTCTTCGTACAATGAATCATGCCTCGATCTTTGAGGATCGTTATTGTCTGTTGATGTTGAATCCATGCGAGCCTCCCTTGCTAATGAATCATTTTCACTTGAGGTACCGGTAGTTGACGATGAAGCTTTGCGTTTCTTAGTCATCGAGGAAGACTTTACAGTACTGGTAGTAATCTGTTCCACTGATCGTTTCTCTTGAATATTTTCGCGTTTACACTCTTCTTCGGCAACATTGGATTGAGAAATACATTTATCTCCAGCTGGGCAAGGATTGGTAATATTATCACACGCTTGATCACTGATGATTTTATCAGCTGGATTGGTTAGTAATGCATCCGTAAGTCGATGCAATGTACTTTGTTGTGATGAGGATGAACCAGCAGGTTCCAGTAACGCAGATGACAAAGTTCGTTTTTTCTTAGCTTTTCGTGAATCAGGTCTCGTGTTGAGTCTGAAGTTGGTGGATACAACGTGACAATGTATACTCCCAACAAGTAACATAACTACACATGGTGACATCACTTCAACGGTTGAAACATGCTCAAATTCATTATCGGCGCTATTCACAAACAGAAACATTGAAGCTCCTTGAAGGAAATAGAGAAAGATGAACAATAGCGTCACTGGCTTGCTTGTTTGTTGGAACCACCACTTAGCGAATAGGGGAAGAAATAAAACTCTGATAAATGCTTGAATTGAAATCACCAACCAACTGTATTGTGGCTTGTTTTTGCTGAAGGTGGACCCACGTACCAAATCAATGTCTATCAACTCTGACTTCACACTGGATGACCTTTTGTCCATCGACTTAATTCCGACATCCTGTTGTTCTCTGAGTTCTACAGCACGTTCCCAAATTTGCAAATCATAAGCGCCGATTTTCAACTGATACCAAGACAGTAACGAATCCATGTTGACTAGGACACTTCTGGGCTTTGTGATGCGATTTGAAACTAGCTTCCCAGGTGCTATCTTCTTGCGTGATGATTGTTGTTATTTCTCTTACTATACAATGTGTTCTTGAAGAATATATTTCTTCAAACATAATCACACCAACGGACATCCAAACTATCTTCCAAGACTCAAGATGAATCACAGAAATCAGTTCATGCCGAGCGGGGCCTGCTCGAATGCTTTCAAATCACCAGACGCGGACGATTACATAAATTCTGATGAATGCATTCCCGACGGAAACAAATAAAGCTCAATCAGCTGGTTTCCGCTTGGGTGCTTTCGAGAGAATAGAATTTTCTAGCCTAGTCTGTGAGGCCTGGTTCGCCTGTGTCAGGTGCCACTGATAACATTTGATTTTACCACCAGAAAATTGTGTGGTACCATTGTTTCGTCAAAAGCGTTATTCATCGAGGTCAGTAATAATAAATCGCCCTGTCAAATTGTGACGCACAAAATAACTCTCTTTCCCCATCAAACAGCTGGGAAACTTGGCTGTTAGTATATCCGCTACATGCCGCCAAAGGTCAATATATTTAAATTATGTAAACAGTCTAAACTCGCAGGATAGAGAGTGGCAGCAAGCAGATAGGCTATGCGACTGTAGGCGTGTATGCAATGCACAGTTGCTGTTGCTTGCGACTTCGGATGCGTATGAGTACGTGCGTTGTAAGCCGTAGGTGTGATGTGACTGTCGTAGTAAATGGATGAAGTTGGTATTTGGCAAATCAGGATCAGATATCTCAGGGCTCGGCGACTGGCGATATTTAGTTTTAGTGGGCATGTAAAAATAAATATTATAACCCATCTAGACAGAAGAAGAAAATTCTTGGAGGGTAGTAGTATGAGTGATGTGGCAGTGGGGTTGTGCAATGTGCAGTGTTGATGACGATGACTAATTGCCGGTGCTTGATATGACCCGTAAAATGCCGAATTTCAAACTCAATGTTTTTGCATTTTTTCTCTCCGCTCAATTTGAAATATTTTGAAATTGAGATAGTAGACTTATTTAATAGAAGAATAGAAAACACTTGCCAAATTTGGGGTACATTTCATAAAAATTTTTGATATGGTACTTATTATTTGGCTATTAGAAATTTGCTGAAATTCGACAAAGGTCAACACTCAAACTTGAATAAATGACAGAAATAATGTGCTCTCTTAGAAGCTTGGCTTACTTTCATGATGACATTTTCAATTATGGCAATACCAGGAGAGACGAACAGATAAACATTTGACATTGCAATATGTGTCAAAAACATTAGGGTATATTACAATCAAGACACTCTTCTTCTATTAAATGAGTGTTGACCTTTGTCGAAATTCAGCAAATTTCTAATAGCCAAATAATAAGTACCATACCAAAAATTTTTATGAAATGTACCCGAAATTTGGCAAGTGTTTTCTAAGCCTTTTTAAGCCAAACTGTAATCATATTTTTGATGTAGACTGATCTCAGATTTAGCGTCCAGTCTTAGTTTATTGAGAAATTGAGAATTAAAACATTCACTAGCTTTCAGATCTCCACTCCTTCATCAGGCGAAGGAGCACAGCTCCGAAAGCTAGTGAATGTTTTAATTCTCAATAAACTAAGACTGGATGCTAAATCTTTGGTGATCTTCTTTTCAATACCTATTGATCGTCCGCCATCGGTTCCACTACACTCAACAATAATATATGTGATAGTAAGCAACATCAACATCATTGTAGTCCTATCCGTCTCACAGGATAGCCTACACACCTGCAGACCTTCTAATAGTGGTAGCCGTCAATTAAATTTATGAGCGTAATACCGGTACCGGTATTAATAATAATCTTGTCTGGTAGGCCTATTGAATGTATTGATCGCATCTTGTTTGTTCATGGAGTCGAAACCTGTTGAAATATGACATGCATTCAAAAAAGCAAATCTATGTGAAGACAAAACCTGAACAGTGTACTTCATACAATGCCTGTTATAGTGAGTGGAGTGGAGTGGAGTGAGTGAGTGAGTGGAGTGAGTGGAGTGGAGTGAAACCATGCTATGCTATTTATATAAATACTGGTAGTATTAAATTAAAATAATATGATGTAGACTAGTGTGTAGCCTATTTCATTGAGCAATGTCGATCTATCTGACATCATCTATATTCCAAATGCGTTAGACTATGAAGTGGTATGTCCATGGAATCATACTGATTAGTCTCATGATAATACTTCACAATTAAATACCAGTACCGGTACCTTGTTTTATCAGATATTTGAATTTAAAATGCTAGGCTAATTGGAACATCTTCTGAATTGGAACTATTACGGTAACGTTTTCGTGATAAATCCAAGGAACAAAAACAGACTCGGTGATGGCACAGCGTTATCCGCGTGACGAATATGTTGAAGAGGATGATGCTGTATTTTCAGATGGAGAGAATTTCGATGTATTACCCCTGCCATCGCCCCGAGCCGATGAGCCAGAAAGTTTGATGGGTGTGAGATTACCAGGTAGCCTTTTGCACCTTTTTTATCTTACTATATAAATTATGTCAAGTCAAATTCTCGATTCGTCGATTTCCCTCTGACAGTAGGCATATCCAAGAATGTTGTGGTTGCCTGGTAGGCATATTTTTAGTGTCTAAGGTCTGTAATCTGAGAAGTTGTTTTGGTAATATAGGCCTACCCTTGATATGCAAGTTGGCTTGCTCAATTGATGATTTCGTCTAAGTTAGCAGAAATCTCGTTACAAAACTTGCTCAGTCATACTTCAAAGGAAATGGAATGTTCAATCCTTCTAATGATGGTCTTACGTAATTATAAGTCTATTCTGGTAGGTTAACCAAGTTGGATTGACCGCATGTGCATGTAGACCTGCTACGTTAATTGGTAAAATGTAGGCTACTAGGTGGGCCTACTGTTATATTCGATCATTACAACATTATTGGGGCATAATTTGGCAATATTTAATTTTAATGTGCTATTCCCTACAAGTTGTGATAGAAATTCTTAACATTGCTAATGCAATGTAGACTGTATAGGTGTGGCTCAGTCAACATTTGATAAATTTATGAATGACTGATAAGACATATTACAAGCCTGTAGAAGAAATTTCCATCATCTTATTAGCTTGCAGTAATAGCCTACATGGAATATTTTTACAAGTTTCAAAACTGGTATTTTGGAATAGGCGTATCGTATTTCGATTTCAACATGCCGGTGCCAGGTACATACCAGGTATTTTGTCGATACCTTGAAACTGAAACTCATAGGGAAGAGACTGTGTTTCGTTTTGTTTCACTTGTACCAGTACGGTACCTAAAGGTGATTTTTCAGAATGATGAAATTGCTTGATGATTAGAAGTTAATGATGCACATGCACAATGTAGTTTCACAATGATAAAGTTGTGAAATTCTATTACAATTTGGTGGTAGCCACACTAATTCAATCGTTGGTAGTTTTAGGCATAAACTGTAGCCTGTAGGCTACTGTAACTGTAAGCCTGTGATTGATTTCGCCAATCTATGTTATGTTCTAGTCGCAACCTATGACAGAGTTCATATGACTAGACCATCCTGTTATGACATTTTAGCAAACAAATATTCTTGTAATACTTGAACAGTGTATACTGAACAGATTGTCACTTCATCCTCTACCAGCCCTGTTGGTTCATTTCAATCATTCTTGCTCTAGATTATGAGTGGTTTATGCAGCAATCTTGTCTGCTTATAAATATATTTTGTCCATAATCAAACAAGAATCTAATCAAAACAGATTTTTCACTGAATTATAAATTTCTAGCATATTTATACATTTCTTTCAATATCTACTGATCGTCCGCCATCGGCTCCACTACACTCTTCAATAATCTTACCAGGACAGTACAGAAGCTATTTGTTGATTGACTCCCTAAAATTGGAGAATTTTCTTTCATAGAATCTTACATTTCATAACTATCGCAAATTTTGTGATTTGTGTTACCGGTAAATTTTTTTATAGTTGGAAAGCCGAGGATTCCATACACATTCATTTATAGCAATCCTTCAAGAATAATGATGATCGGCTTAAATTCTATCTACCTTCCACATACTTCCGTCGCTTTAAAATTTTTGAACGCCTCTCGTGATACTTCAATATCTCACCCTGTCAATCCATATCTGTAAGTACCGTGTGAAGATTGGAGAATATTTAATTTTTTTAGCAAAAGTAAAACGCGGATATATATCTTGTTTTTCAATAGTCCGATAATAATACAAAGCCATTTTTGATGAATAACTAGAACATTTAATGTATCCTTCAATGTTTTGTTCAAGCCTCGTCTATCATGAACTATAAAACTTTTGATTTTTCAAGTACAGTAATAGTGTATATAAATATACCGGTAATGCAATATCCGAAATATTTTACAAAGGTACACGATTGAGGTCACACACGGCAATTTCAAATGGATCATATATAAACGTTTTAAGCATCTGCGTGAACTTCATGACAGACTATGGGCAGTTCGAACAGGACTAAAGATTCCTTTACCATCAAAACAGTAAGCTTAGCTTCCTTCTTGGCTAATAGCCTATTCAACTTGGTTCTTATATTTATCTCTGGCTGTTTTGTTTGATAGGCGTGTCAGCACATACAGTACAATACGATATGTATATATATATATATGAATTACAATTTTGTTAGCATATCTATAAAAATTCACAGAAGATTGTAATCAGCATTTGAGTTGTAAATGTAAAGTAGCGGTGGTAATGTTGCAGAATCATTCATTGGAATTAGAACACTTACCAGTACACATCATAGGTAATTTAGCATTGCTAGTTGTCTTCAACTGAAATCCTTTATTCTTATAAAGTGTTGGTCATAAATTATTTAGAAGGTATATATCTATTATTAAGTCCTCTATAATGAATGTAAGGTGTTTACTCAATCTGTGATTGATGATTATGAAATCCTTTTGTGTTAGTAGGATACTGGTAGGTACAGAAAGAGCGTATGTGTGTGTTTTCCCCCTGAGGATAACATGCCATCATTGTTTTAATAAAGTAGGCATTGCAATTTTATGATGATCGTTAGGTCTACCGTTCTATGTAAGTCAAATTCGCCTGTTTGCCTTATGATATTCACGACTACATAGAGCCATGCTAATGGTGTTTTCCGATATAAGCAACCACTTCTATACCGTATGCTACTGTTTTGCAAAATGATTATATGAATTTGATGTTGCAGTCATAAGGAAAGAAGGAAAACTGTGAAAGAAAGCAAGCAAAGTGATGTAAAATTGCCAAGATTTCCAAAAAGACCTGATCTTTTGGTGTCAGCAGAATTGATTGAAAAACGACAGGCAAGACTTTCATGCTTCTGTAGTCAATTCAAAATCCAGAAAAAAACATTGATTTTACTTCTTTGATCCCTCCCTTTTAACTTTTGGATATCCCTGTTGTCCAATCCCGGGGATATTCATTGTTAAATCGACTTGTCTAATATACTGTAGTAGGCTACAGGTACAGTAGGCTACTATATTTGTTTGATTACCCACGTAAGTCGACTTAGGTAGGCCCAAAGGCTTTAGTTACGAAGCTTCCGAAGTTGTACTTCAATGCGATGCGGATGTTACTTAATCACGTTTCCTAATTCTAAGTAATCTCCCCAAATATTTGTAGCTATGAATATGACACTTTGTATATTCCTTTTCCTGCAGAAATCACTGGAGGCTTATGTGAATGCCGTTTTAACCAGCTCATTTTACAGGAAGCAGAATATTATGGTAACAGAAAAGTGTTTATAAATGCATTGTGAGGGGAAAATTTAATGTGTAATATATTTCAATAGAAAAAATTTTTGGAAGTCAGCCGATTTTCGTTCATTGAAGACCTCGGGATAAAAGGAAAGTACGTATAATGGATGGTTTGGTCATGCAATTCACACCATCAAGCAATGCTTCCCAATCCAAGTCGATATTTTCAAAGATGACAGCATTCTTGCATCTTGATCAATAGTGTACGGTGCCATAAATGGAAAGTAGAGTTTGAGACCGACTGTGTAATAGAGCTCTGAGTAGACTTCCAACATATTACGTTAATTATTGAAGGCCTTTCCATTGTTCAAAAAATGGGTTAAGTAGAACGCAAATATTTCAAGGTTGTCCCTCATTGATTGGTCTTAGCACATCAAGAATCCATATGATATGAATGTAGTCATAGAAATGAAGCGAATTTTGAATCCATGAATTGAATTTGAATGCCAGTTGGCTATATGAACGGATATTGTAGGCTAGATGGTAAGAGAGTAGATGATACGATTGGCCACCCAGCCATTCCTTTGCCAATATCATGTTGCAATCCATGTATGTACTGGTATATATTATGTGTGTATTTTCCTGATAGTGACATAAAAAATCTCTCTCTCTTCAGTGATCTGCTGTGTTGAAGTCATAAAAGCCAGCACCACCAAGAGTAATGTAGTTTTAGGTAGGGTATGGATTGCGGCAAGCTCCTGAACCAAAGCACCATTTCACCATTAGTCCATATTACGCTTGGGTAGACACATTATATCCCATTTAGCATCCAGTCACTCACCTCCTAAACTTTATTCCCCTGACGTCCATTTTCAGCATTCAATCTTTCTTAATGTGCCAAACAGGGAAGGCATGCTGAAGAAAAAGTCTGGAGGTCATCGAATCAAGCTATTCTTCTGTGACAAGTGCTGTAATTTACGATTCAGAGAAATATTTCACACATGGGGTGAAAGGTAAGTGGATTTTCAAAAGCTTCATACTTTGCTATAATAACCACTTGAGTTTATTCGTATCTTACCTGTAAGTCTTTTCTACCTTCCAAAATCTGCTTTTAAATTATGCCTTTTTATGCTGATGTTTTCTTATTCATGCCTAGATGGTTTGTAGTAAAGGACACATTCATCATGTATCTTGATGAAGACCAGCAATCTGTTAAAGGCATCTTGCTGTTCGATCATCGACTCCGTGTGGATCGCAAAGAGAATTCTATCAAGTTGGCAATTACCAACTCGTCGCGAACGTTAGTATGAGTTTTTCGATCATTATTGGATATTTTTTCTCTAATGCTGTTAACTGAAATTTTTTAGATTGACTGTCAAATGCTGGACTAACCGTCAAGCTGAAGTTTGGTGCGATGCAATTATGAATACTGCCTCTAAATATGGAGCAGATTTCGTTGCACAAAACCAGTTTGGGTCATTTGCACCGTTGAGGGAATCCTCCCCTGCGCATTGGTTTGTAGTGATTTTCACACCGTTTCCTAATTTCCAAATAATAGAACACCCATTTACTGCTGCTGTACAGAGGGAGTAGTATTACATTTGGGTTGCAAAACATAGTTTTCGTAAAATTGCAGCGACTAAATCAATATGTATTGCAATGAACCCAAGGTTTCACCAACTGTGTTTCTGTATGAATAGATTTTATGCTAGTAAACTGCTATAGAACTCTTCTAAAAATGGTAGTTTTGCGATTACGTTTTGCGATCCATTGGGAAAAGTTGCAAGTAGTCTCTTTACTTGATACCAAAAGCGGCATGAATTACCTTATGCTGTCAATTAGACATGAAATTTGATCTTTGGCACATTTCACCACCTCTACGCAACACCAGAAATTGTCCTCTTCCCATCACAGGAAATCGCCCTACTTCTAACCATAACACTATAGCCTATATTGCTGCTACCTTGTCTGAGTAGCCTTGTCAAATGATCCTCTGAATGTACGATTTCATTAACGCAGGTTTGTGGATGGCTCATCCTATTTCTCAGCTGTGGCAGACGCAATTGAAGAGGCCAAGGAAGAAATATTTATCACGGATTGGTGGCTTTCACCACAGATCTACCTCAAACGCCCAATGGTGCACGGAGACAAATGGCAATTGGATAAACTATTGAAAAGAAAGGCGGTAAAATTCACCTCATCTCATAAGGATTCAAAAGACGTACATGAGGTCATTACTTTTTTAGGATGCAGGGGTGAAAATCTATGTCCTGTTATACAAGGAAGTGGAAATGGCTGTAGCACTTGAAAGTAGATATGCAAAAGATATTCTTCAAGGACATAATATGGATAATATCAGAGTGCTGCGGCATCCAGACCATATCACAAGTAAAGCCCGACTTTTGCTTGCTACCTAGGTCTTTACTTAAGAAAAGCGGTTCTCAAAATTTTTTTTAATATGGCCGACCGGTAGATTCTTTTACATATATATGTTTCCATGTAGCAGCATTGAAGGCATCATTCCAAAATTTCATCGTTCCTCATAGCTTCACTAGGATTATGTTGGGTTTTGAATACAGAGTACTCAAGTACTTATGCCTATTTATCATGGGGTAGTTGTGAACTGATCTCTGTGGGTAGGGTTATGGTCAACTATGACATTGTATTTAGATATCTTTATTAACGGTGACCACTTTCTTCTTGCAGCGACTGCCGATTCGTTTCTGTGGGCGCACCATGAAAAAATTGTCGTAATCGATCAAACAGTTGCTTTTGTCGGCGGTATCGACTTGTGCTATGGCCGGTGGGATAATCATGAACACAGACTAACTGACACCGGTAGAGGAAAGGATAGAGATTACTCAGTGGAAGACGTCACCGATTCATCTGAGGTATGCTCACTGCTAACGTCTTTATAGATAGTTCTGTTGGTAGCAGCTTGTCACAATGTGACACAGTTTTGCAATTTGACTTCATGAATATCAACTTCCCTTGTTGTTTGTAGTGTTACCCGGTATTTTAGCTTCTGCATTGCAACATTGTTCATACATGATTCACAGGTTGCTATTTGCAACGACACTTATGCCACCTAGTCTCAAATGTTGACTAGTTTCTTGTCACATGTAATATGCTTTCTCCATTAGAATGTGCCGAGTCATGTTTCATGATTTCATCTTTTTAGTCGACTAAAGACATACATACTCCCAAAACATCTCATGTCTTCAAGGCTTTCCAAGCAATGACCGTCGCTGTTGTAGAAGAAGTTTCCAAAGACCATGTAAGATTATAGAAATTGCAACATTGTTTGTCATAATAGTGCACGATAGCTTTACTTTTTGCAGGGTAACGGTAACGGAGGTTTCAACCAAGTTGAAGATGATGACTTGAACCTCAGAAGGTTATCCGTAGCCTCTAGTGGTAAGTCCTATGTGTTTTAACTGTTCGAAGTGCTTAAATGATGAAGGAGCACAACTCCGAAATGTTATTTTCTCAATAAACCAACGCCCCGGACGTTAAATATAATTATGACATCATTCATCATTATTAAAGTATCGTCTATATCTTAATTCCAGGTGATTCGTTAAAAGCTGTGAGTATACCTTTTTAATTCTAATTTGTTAAATCGACATCATTGTTTGATAAAGTTGGGATTTAATATCCTTGTATTATAGTGAGAGTAGTCACAACCTTTTTCCATTGTTATGTATATATTGTTTATGGTGTATTTGTGTGTACTGGAGCATTAATACTAAGCCTGAACGGGCCTATTTTGTTTAAAACTGTGTAAATAAAGCCAAACCTTTACACATGCCTTTTGTCAGAACTGAATCCGACACCGAGACAAAGGTGTTTTTGGTCTGAAACTGACCAGTCCATCATCGCCATCATACAAGATCCCCGGACCTGACTCCTAACTTGTACTACCATTTGTGTATCCGTTGTGGCAGTACCTTGCTGGTGGAATAAGTAGTCGTATTGTGCTATGATGCCATAGAAATTTTACATGCGCCCCCCTCCAAATTATCATGTTATGTGTTTCATAGGGTGCTAATGAAGTTGAAGATTCCAAGCCTACCGAAAATGGTAAAAGAAAACCGGAGTCAGCCTCACTCCTGTCTTCTAACATTGGTGCAGGTGTGGTGTGGCGTGTGGCAGTTCTAGTTTTCATTTCTTTTAGAAGCTACAAAGAATAAATATCTTTTGCATAATTTTAGGCCTTTGCGAGCCAATGGGGATATAATGGTAGGAATAATGGCACTGGGTGTTGGTGGGAATGTGTGTTGTATCGAAACCTCAATATATTTTTATGTTTCGTTACGATCCATTGCACATCATGTCATATACAACGTTTGACATAAGTTGTATCTGATGTTGGCATGTTCATGAAAACCTTGTACCGAAAGCGACGATAAGTTTTCTTGCTGCTTTTTTTTTCTGTGTTTGCTATGCTCAAAGCTTAGCTTTACATAAAGGATACCTTGCCCTTGCTCTTGGTTTCAAGGTGACTGTCGCTGGCGTCACTGATCACTTACTTTTGCTACTTTTTGCCTCCCTACAGGCATAATATGCAGCCATGTTGAACTGGTGTTCAACAATACCTATTTTCCCGTTTCTATGCACTCTCTTAATGAAATGATCAGTCCAATGTATTAGTATGGGCCTATAATAATGCACAATTTCAAATTTTCATCGGAATGGTGATTGGTGGGTTATAATATATACTGTAGTCACCGTAGAATCATGAATCTTCCAAATTCAAAGTAGTGTTTCGTCCAATCAACGCATAGATATGTGTACTTGTCAGGGCTGTAATCTCTCATGTATGTCAAAATTCTGTCATAGGCCACTGTGAGCAGCTAGCCGATAGTGCTTTTACTAGACGATGTCGGATCATGGTGCAAACTTGTAACAAATGCAGTCTGTGTAAACAAAACCAAATTGCAAAACAAACTATTATCGTTGTAATGTAAAGCCTTTCTGTAGTTAGGCATAAAACCCAAACCCATTTGATTCTGATCATGTATAGGTTTGTAACTTTCATATTTCGCATGCATATAAATGATGCACATTCTATATAAAATTTGATCCTACCCTGTACATGATATTATGATATAAGATATATGGAAACTCAATTTTTCAATCATAGGCCTGTACGAGGTTGGTTCTCTCATAGAGCCTATTATGAAGTTTTCTCGTGGTAATTAACCACAGCATAATCATGAAATGCTACAAATTACCATTAACAGTTGGCTTAGGCTTACATCAATATACGTGACCATATCGATTCCATGCGATCAATATCTTTTCAGTACATGCATGTTCGTGATATATAACAGCGCATATAATATAAAGCATTTTCAAAGCCCATTACTACTTCTCCATATTGCTGCATGTTGGATAGATATTCATAATCATTTTTTGCATGCTGATTTTCAGGGTATGGATCGATTGCAGTGAGCGACACAGTACCTTTAATCACAGACAGTCCTGCTTCACACGCATCCCAGCCATGTATGTGGTTATTAATTCTTTAATTCCAATTTTGAAATATTTAAGACTTGCCTATCTGGTGTCATCGCTAGGGAGAGAGATTGTCTACTATTGAATATTTTTGATGAATTTAATTATTAAACGTGGGAATCTGCTTGCATGACAATTGGCCATATGTTGCATGTGACATTGCAACTGACATGGCGGAAATATAGTAACAACAAAAGTCAGGTTGGGATCAAATTGTCTGCCTGGCGGCGGTAAGTGGAATCAATTGGAAGTACTGTACAGTAGCTCCATAATTTCCACACCTGCAAGCCTTAATTTGATGTAAAAGTCATATAAAGTCATGTGGCCAGACCCCCACCGATTTGAATTTGAAGCACACTTTTGTATTAAACAGCCTCTCCCTATTTGTAGATTCTCCAATTCCTAATACCACTTGCACTAGTTGCATGTGGTGTTACCTAACTACCGTACCCTTTGAATGTAGGTTAGGAGGTAGCATTGTCATGGTAGGATGCTTTAGAGTTATCATGCCTGCAAAAGCTTCCTTCGTGAATTTAGAATCCAGCCTGATGTTTTGCAAATTGCTTGGAAAATATTAATTGCGATATTCCCCAATATGTTTCATATATTGAGACTATTTTTTATGAGTGAGTTATGCTGTTCTGCTGGCTGCGCTACTTTTCCGCTTTCTGCTTTTTGTAGCAGTACTGGCTGGGTGGGATACCAAAAATTCTGCACTCTTTTTTTGCTATACTACTCTTGCCTGCATTCTCACATTTTGAAGTGTCATATTATACTTTTCCTTATTCTGTGGTATGCCTTGGGTATGGTACTCTAAAAGTTTGGTCTTGCCAATTCATATGTACCGGTAATTCGAATTTTTTCACGAAGAGTTTGAGGATGAATGAGCACTTTGTTATAGTCAATGCCCTCCTATTAACTACGCAGTGATTGAATGCTTTAACTTGCTATTATAAAGGGAAATGCTTGCATAATAGCATTTTGAGCTAATTTCCTCCCGACCGAAACCAAATCCATATGCCTCTCATTACTTGCTTGCACATGCTTGACAACAAAGTGCCAACCACTCATCTGTCAATTACAAGGAGTTTATGAATTTATGCTTACAACAGGGGCTAGCTCTGCTGGTCAGGAATATAAAGGAATCGTTGAAAACATCAAAAAAGTTGGTCAAACAAAACTTTGGGTTGGGAAAGACTATTGCAACTTTGTGATAAAAGACCTTGCCAATTTGAACGCACCATATGAAGGTACAGCAAATGACATTTCATCGTTTGGATGTGATTTGCATAACTTTTCTGTTGTTGCAAGATCATATTAACCGTCAATCAACACCACGCATGCCATGGCATGATATCGCATGTGTGACGTATGGGAAAGCTGCTAGAGATGCTGCTCGACATTTTATTCAAAGATGGAATTTTACCAAAGTAAAATTATTGAGATATGGATTTATAGTACATTATATACAGTATGTCTATTTGTGTGGATGTATTTTTACGAATTTATGTACGAACTACCAAATGCCCACATTATGGTGTAGGACAGCCACATAACCAGTTGGATCGGGTTCAAATCCCGAATTCATCATACCAAAAAACTTCTAAAAATCGAAATGGTATCCGTAGCTTCCTCGGTATATGACGAACATGTTGGGAATAGCCACCTGCTACGGCAGCTCCTTGTCCTGCATGCATATGTACCAGTAGTGTGTATGTATATCGTGCGAATCTGTGTAAGTGGACTTAAATAAACGTCGTAGTTTTTAATCACAGATTGAGAAGGCCAAAAAAGGTGAATCAGTTCCGTTCCTTCTGCCAAAATCATATTCTGAGCAATCCTTCAATCTGGCTGAGGAAAGAATTCATCCAGAAGCTGTTGATGCCAAAGTTCAAGTAAGATTGAAATTACAGGTTACCTGTAATTAATGATATGCTAGCCTACTCTATGCCCTGTAAATGCACAAGTTGCTATCAGTATTGGTAGCCTACTTCAATTTTTTCAACCGCACCTGATGAAAGAAGAATCGTACACCATCGAGATATATGACTAACTCTGATACGTATTATCCAGATTTTACGCTCATGTAGCGAATGGTCAGCAGGGCTGAGTGATCCCGAACTATCGATACAGTCAGCATATATTGATGCTATCAACAATGCAGAACATTTCATCTACATAGAGGTAATTTCAGAATCTGTACTCTCCTTGAACGTTTTCATACATTTCAGCTGGTTTTCATTTAGAATCAGTTTTTCATCAGCGCGCGAAATGATCCGGACATTAGCAATAAAATTGTGGACGCCCTCTTCTTTCGGATTTTGCGAGCTCATGAAGAACGCAAGAAGTTTCGTGTTTATGTTGTGATGCCATTGATACCTGGATTTGAGGGGGATATTAGGTAAATATGATCATTTTTCATAATATCTATCACTTTTGCGTTTCAGGATCTCAATCTTTACGCGGCACTGTTTTTACTCTGGTTTTCTTTTCGACTGCAAGTGTTCATCCCTAAATTTCCATGATTGGGGAAGGAACAGTTGAACACCCGTCCCCGGTTTGCATTTAGCCAGTTTAGTATAATTTTATTTATGAAATATTACAGGTGTGGGCAACGTTTCCTGTCACATGAGACTTTTGCCCACTTAGTAACCCGTAGCTGCATTGATGCCTGCAGTTGACAACCACTGTAGCATTCTCGTTCGTTCATGCAACAATTATTTCTATACAGTGATAGCACAAAAAGTCTTGCAATTCAAGCTGTCATGTATTGGCAATACAGGAGCATTATCAGAGGCGAAGGGTCGTTGCTCGGAGATCTAATGACAAAAGGTTAACAAATCTCTTGACGTTGTAAATGACAATGTTTCCATAAGACGGTTTTCTTTTGCAGTTGGCAATGAGTACATGAATTATGTCAGTTTTTGCGGATTGAGAGCGCATTCGAAATTGGGTGGCAAACCCATCACGGAGATTGTTTACGTCCACAGCAAAATGCTTATTGTCGATGATCGAAAGGTCATCATCGGATCCGCGAATATCAATGAGCGGAGCATGACTGGCCTCCGAGACAGTGAAGTTGCAATGTACATTGAAGATACACAATTTATTGATTCTACTATGGATAGCAGGTATGAATTTCTTCAATTTGTAGTTTCGTAACCTCTGGTAACTTTTGGTATACTTTGGGTGTGGCTCACACTTCTTTTAAATAAAAGGCCTATGCAATTGAAATGTGCAATGCCGTAGATTCTCGATCTAAAAATCTAACTTGCACCACAAATGTATCATCCAAACCCACAGGAATTTTCAAGTCAAAGTCACTTATCAAATGGCTTTCTATAACATTGTGGGATTATACGAAAATGATTGGACAGTTACAATTTGAAATCCACGGCCGGGCTTGTGGTTTTATCCTAGCCGAGGCACTTGGTTAGTCGTAGATTCGTAGTTAAAACAATCTTCTCTCTCTTCTGCCCATGTATTACTCTTTTTTTAATTTTCAAATCGATTTTAGACCATACAAAGTTGGAAGATTTGCGTCACGTTTGAGGAAAAGAGTGTTTGCTGAACATCTAGGACTTCTACCAACAGATTTCGTCGAGTCCAACTTCGAGCCGACCGAAAATATTGACGATGTCGTGTCCGAAAAATTCTTCAAGGAGATGTGGCTGAAAGTTGCCGGTGTCAACACTACCGTTTATGAAAAAGTAAAATCAACGACACTTCTTTGACTATGTTAATCCTACCAAAGTATGAGCTTCCTATTTGCATTATGGCAAGGCATAAGATAACTGTGGTGTGACGCATCAAAAACGATATTGTATCAGGCCTGCTTTCAGCATCGGATTCACTCTTGTGGAGCGATACGATATGAATTTACCTGATTTCGTTTTGTTTGTAGGTTTTCAAATGTGTCCCGTCTGACTCTGTGTCGGAGTTTGCAGCAATCGCAGAATTTCAGAGAAAGCCAATGACCGACGCAGAAGCGATACAGATCGAGTTAAATAAGGTACCGTCTGTTAACTTGCTTCTATATCAACTTCAGTATATTAACACTAGCTTTTGTGTAGGTTCGTGGATTTTTGGTTTTGTTGCCGTTGTTTTTCCTGAGAAACGAATCACTTCGCCCCGAAGGTTTAACAAAGGAGAGTGTTGCTCCCACTTCTCTTTGGACGTGATTCATATAATACACATATGTCCGACACATAATTACGTCTCTGTAATATATGTTGTTCCTTACGGTATGACCCACCTATGCAGGGATATCCCTGCGCTTAAAACACAGATAAGTATGAAGCAACGCCGAATAGTATATTCCTTTCTAATGTTGCATTATAATGTACACTGTATGTGATCCTATTGGAAGCCTTAATTAATGTAATAGCAGTGTTTGAAAAATCATGTTTAAATACTACAGTTTTCATTTTTAGTAATTTCCTTTGTAGTTTAAATTAGCACTACTATGCGATTTGAATTCATAAAGTACTGCGCACTAATTTAATGTCCAGCATAGCGTAATCTTGAATATCCCAAACCACATGCTTTCATATGGGATTTGACAAAGGTGGAATTAAAATTTAAAATCTAATCGCATAATTGTGATTCCTGTGTTGAATAGATATTCAATCTTTGTTGACTATTGTCCATTGTTATCTGATGAAGGCGCCGTGCTCCAAAATCTCCAGTAGCTTGGTAGAATAAACAATGCTGGACGTAAAATTTGTTGTCCAACTACTTTGAAAGTGACCTATCATCCGCCAACGGCGCTACTATCTTTTACTAATATTTGCTAATGTAGTGGAGGTTGTACTGCCTGATTGTTGACAGGAAATATCATACTTTTGAGTACCCGTACGTTGTTATATGCCATGCCGTTCGTCGGCTTATTGGCTATGTGGTTTGAATTCGTGTGAATATGTTATACTGTACGTAGCTCTCTAGTTGTTACACCTTCGCCACGCGAAGGCGTTCTTTGTCTGATAAATAATAAGGTCTAAGTTGTGTCTTAGGATTCTTGCAGTCATTTTGCTATTGCACTATTCAATTATTGAGTGGCATCTCTAGTAAATGAGTGGTGGCTGACCGAGACGTGAAATTTCGGTTTGACTAGTTAAGGCCTGCTTATCTCTAAGTAACGACGCAACTCGGAAAATAATACTCAACACTCCCAGGTAAACGGATGCAAAAGAAATACGTTCGTACAGTAGCTAGGCTGGCAAGATACCATAGCAGTTAAATCCGGGGTAGTAACCAACGGGAAATTACATCTCCTATGGGCACTAAACATGGCAAAAGACTGTTACCTAAAAAACTTGTTAATGCCTGCCGTTTCGGTGCACCATTTGGTTTTTTTGCTGACAAATCAAATCTATGAGATTCGTTTGAGTATTACCGTAGTTATTTGGTGCGTTTGTTTCTATTGTGCTTTTCAAGGAAGCAATATCTATGCAGTATACCTACATGGTTTCGATATAGTGTTTCACCAAGATTTCTTTGTAATTTGATCCGTAATTTAGCTATAATATAATTTTTTTGTCTTACTATAGTAGTCAATTCGAATAACTGGCAATTGAGTCTGTTCCCGTACGGCGTTTTGGGTGACAGTCGTCGAGTTGTTCAAGGCGCGATGGCGAAAGGAGCGGACGCATTGTATTGCAACTGTCATATATTATCATAGATTGGCGAATACTGTTACTCGTGACGTATACGCAAAATGCGCCATTCTAGTACAAGCTACTGCTATTAATTGAACAAAATCAAACTCTCGTCGGCGACAACTGCATCCGGATCTCTGAACGGGTCGTCAGAGCATGTTTGCGATACTCCTTGCAATTCATACGTATCCTGCAAACTCTTCACGAAATCTCCTCCAGATAGGAGTGATATTCTGAATCCTTGGCGATTTATGCATTCCGCTGCGTCATATGTTATGATGAATCCTAAAGTGAGAAATCTTGGGTGTTGTTCGGCGCACGGCAAAGGGCGCTGGGCCCTACGTCTTTTAGCCTATGGTAATCGCGTGGATACCATACTATCTACTAGATAGCCAAGTGGAAATAGGGACACTGCTTACTTACCTACGTTGTTCGTAAACCACATATTTCGGGTTTGAATAAAATAATACGTATCGTCACCGTCCCCTTGTGCAGAAACATTGTAGACCCTGTCAACATTCCAGCAATTCTAGACGGAACGCGTGCGAAAAGGTTATCGTAAATGTATGATGCGTCTCTATGGCGTTTCACAAACCTCAATTTCGATTAGGGAACAATTTGCTCCGAGCTCCATACGGAATGCCATTTGATTCCTGTCAGGCTTCGACAGACGAGTGTCAAATTCATCCGCAGCCTGAGATGAAAAAAATACCTCCTTGTTGAAATAATAGGCGTACTACCATTGTAATTTCTTACATTAGTACAGATGGCTTACCTGGCGAGTTTCCCTGAAAACGTCACTTATGTTCAATGTCAACATTCCACCCCCGCCCCAGTCATAATAGTTGTATGCAATGGCTGCAAAAAGAAAATTTTCGTTGATCCTATTCGTAAGAGATTGCTGCGGTATTGAACTAGTCGGGCTATGGCCTACCGTATTCTTCTGCGTCCTCCTGCAATATATCACCAATTCCAAATGCAAACGATATACTATTTGGGTTGAAATCGCAGCTGAAATACATGAAAGTAATTGATGATTCACCTTTATTCTGTGCAGTCGGGTAGGCTAGAATCGTAGGCCTACTGACTTGGGTGCGATAGACTCGTTGAAGAAATTATAAAAGTTGAATCCGATTTCATTCTTTTCCTGCATCCACAGTTCTTCTTGAACTAATCCATATAACGTTGGTGGAACCGATGTTGCGTTATCAACAGCGGCATCCCACACCTGAATAGTGCAAACGAGTTGACTAGTTTGAAGAAGTGCCAAACTAGCCCAGCCTCTATAGTCTACCTACTGTATTAAAGGATTAGCCTATATCAATCACCTCAAATCTTTCCAGCTCACACGGGAACTCGATGCTCAGTGAGTAACGACCCTCGTTTCTTTGCAAAGGTCTACAAATACGAACATTTTTAACATAAGCCTATGTAGATTGTAGAGGTTATAACAAAACAAGTGCAAAAAAATAAGCCTATACTTGAAAATTGCACCAGTTCCTCCTTTGATTACGTTGTTGTGGTCTGTCCAAACATTGTACAGCACCAAACCGTTGCCGTCTGTTCTTGCCCTTAGAAAATTGTAAATTAAAAGGCTTTTCTCAGCCCATATTCTCAGCAAGATTCTTAATTCTAGACTTTAAAGACCGTTGTCTACAGTTCTCACCTTATAGTCGCCGATGGTCCCAAATTAGTATCAACGACGCCTCTTATGACAACTTTATAATAAGTCATTGGTTTTAAGCTTGTGATCCGTGCTGTGGACTCACTAGTCATGCTTACTGTTGGTAGCGCCGGTGGCTCATCTGAAAGGAAGTTTGAATTAATAAGTCATTGTCTGTGGCGCTTCTGATATGAGACGGGACCAACCTGACACGTTCATGTACGCCAGAATGATTGGCGGCCTAGATGTATCCTCCACGGGGTCGATAATGAAGCTTTCAATTCCGTTTACTGGATCCCACTGTACGTTTATCAAAGTGGATGAAACCGAAACGACTTTGAAATTTTCAATTATCCCAACGCCTGCAGCCAATTAAGATGGATTGTTATCATCTTCTGCTAATATCGAAGGAAATTGAGTAGGGCCTAGACTACGTCAACCTGTCTTGAATGAAAGGAATCCTGGTTCCCCATCAAGTCCTCCACTGTCAATAGCCGTTACAAACACTGTGTAGTCAGTCAACGGCATTAAATCCCCGAAATACAGCTGAGGACCTGCGCTTTCCACAGAAGATGCTTCCTCCGCTCCCAGCACCCCCTAAAAGTCATATATATATTATCCTTTTTTTTGCAAAAGACATTGAATAACTTTTACAAGACATACCAGATATGCCACTGCTCCATCCACCGGGTCAAATCTAATTAAGGCACCATCAGAGGCGGCGGATGCACGAATGTTTTGTGGTGGTGGTAATTGTGCGAAGGCTTTGTAAGCGCAGAATATTAGACTGATTACTATAATCCGCATTTTGCTATAAACACCAAAATACTTTTAAAACTTCGCATGATCCTCGCTAATTCCATAAGCTATTTTATTTGCAACTGTAGGAGGTTAAAGCTTAGCCCTCTTGCGGACGGGTACCAAAATAAGTCGTCCCAGAATCGTTCCACTTTATTTCGATAGTCGTCTGGAAGACTATACTAAAACTTTACCTGGAAGAACAGGTTATTTACTATTTCCCTTTCACCTATCAAGCTGCCTAAACCTGATATATATAGGCCTCTACAATATAGCCTCAGGCTTGATCGTTATCATTACTTTGAAACTCATTTATCACAGAAACCAGGCTTTCGAGAAGCTCGTATAGGCCTATAGGCAGATCGTTACACCTACTTACGTTTAGTAACTGTTGTCCCGTACATTCGAAAGGAGAGTAGGACACCCAATTCACTTGCGAATAACGCACCGCCGGAGATTAGGCCATAACGCCTACATGCTATTTTATAGTATGTAGCTGTGCAGACATGGGAACGAGTATCCGCAAGGTGGCGCAAGCGGCTTTCTCCACTCAGGAAATGTACCGAATTTGCGTACCTCGCGCGCATGTCTCCCCTGGGAAAGGTTCCGCGTCCTCAATACCTGCAAGCATTATTATCATAACCTACTGCTAGAACCTTTAGGCTAACCACTAAAACGCACAGTATAAGAGAATTTCGTGTGAAAGGCTCTCCCAACAGGCACTCAACTGAGTTCATTGAGTACAAAGAACCACAACATGACGCCGACCTAGATCATCATGGCTACGTGGGATTCAGGAGCAAATTATTTTAAATGGAAAGGGAAAATACTTGACCATTATGCAATGGGAACTCAAACCGTGAATGCATTCAAGAGACTCTGCATGGGTCTCTGTCGTGAAAAACACGAACTCATAGTTCTTCAAAATGTCCTCAAACCTTCACAGCATAGGCACAGATGTAACAGCCACAAGAATTTTGATCACCCATCATGGATTTCTTTCGGCAGTCAATGCGAGTCATCATAAACATGCATGCATAACAAAATGTTATAATCCAGACAAACTTTTTAATAAGATATCTCGCAGTTTTCTACGAAGGGATTCATTTCCTTCACAAACAATATGAGTAGAATCCTCGTCAATCTGGATGATAGTGTCGTGCAATAAAATCATATGCCCAGAGACGGTATCTTCAACTTTGGCATTAGTGTAACCTTCTTTGATCAGATTCTCCAATATGTTATCGACATGAAGCTTTCCCCAAATAAGTGGTCTATGCAATGCACTGGCCTCTTGAAATTTTCGCTTTCTGCTGCCTGGAATCGGCTTTGCAACTACTTTCAAAGAATGCTTATTATTCTTCACATGCAATTCTCCCGACAGCGCAGCCAACATTGTGCCTGGTTTGATCTCAGCAGGAAGCAGAGTAGTGGCCAAATCAGGAGTTAAAGTCACTCTTTCATATTTCCTTTTGATATCCAATTTTAGCACAGATTTTCTTTCCAAAACGATTGGTTGTTTTCTCAACTGTAGGCACAAATCATTTCGGTGGGGCTGCAGCAAAGGGGGCTTGACATAACTTGATGGAACGATGATATTTTTAGCATTGAGATCGTTAAGAATGATATTAGCCCTGGTGTAATTCAAGCGCGTATCTATTTCAAAGTGGTAGGCTTTCATTTGCACAGGTTGAAACGGAGACAAAGCTTCCAAATATGGAAACTCCGGCTCAACAAATATGATAGAATTACTCGAAGAATCCTTCCACATTTCAACAAAATGCACAGCATCTCCAAATCTCAGAGATGGATGACCAGTTAAAACAATGCAAGGCTTTTTAAACGTTGACGAAAGTCCATCGTGTACACTAGAAAACACTTTCAATCGGCCCATATTAATAAGTTCGTCGTGCGCAAATGGAGGTTCCGGAATATAAACGTTGTTTTGCTTGTTAGGGTGGAGCCATTCGGAGAATACTTGAGAAAAAGCAAGACAGTCCTTGGCAACAGGAGATATAAAATAAATCGGAATGGAATTAAGTCCAGATTGTTCCATGAAAGTGAGGAGACATTCTAGTAAATCATATACTAATCCTGATGGATAGCAGGGAACAAGAACATTTCCTCCGGATTTTAATGTAGCGGCTAGACAGTTGCAAAATTCATTTAGCATGCCACCTGGATTGTTCATGAATGGTCGGCCAAGACCAGTAAAGATTAATGCATCACTATTGCGAAGGGGAGAAACATCCAATGGTAAAGGATGTGTTGTTAAATCAGAGCTGCATGACATGTAAACAATTTTTTCATAATTGGACTCGATGCACCAGTTGCTGCTGCCCATGGTATACCCTGAGCTGTATGCTGTGACTGTTAAACTCCCAAATATGCTAATGCGTTCTGCATATCCCACCACACGAACCTTAGACATGGCCCGATTCAGTTCATTTTGATTGTAACATTGTCTCCATGAGGGTAAGTCATTGTTCCACACATCACTTAACGATGCTGGCAGAACTTTCTCTGCCTGCCTATCTTTCCATTTTGATCCTTGAGGCTTCCCTGTTGATAATTGGCAATATTTTATCATTTCTTCCATCAGTAGTCGACCAATTTGGTGAGCAGGGTCTGTAGCATAAATCGTTCCTTGGAAGCCACAATACTCTGTGAGATACGGAAGGGCCAGCATGCTAAAGCTATTTGAAATCAATATGATATCCACAGTTGATAGGTCCAGCAAGTCCACCTCTGGCATGCAAAATTCAGGACAACTGTCAACAAACATATTACCGCAGCATTCCTTAATTTCTGTGTCGGTGACCACATTACCAGCTGGGTCACGAAGAATGAACGGACTGATTCTGGTTTTGGAGTTCTTATGTTTTGGCGTGCACGACCATGGAAGAAATTTTAAGGTCGACATCAGGTTTAGACTGCAGTCCATCATTATCACACACGACTTGAATTTGAAAATAAGACATGGGCAATAATCGTTCGGAGAGATATTGTAAAGCTTCATATTTTCCTCGTTCTTGGCTGATCGTTGAACTGACCGGACCCGCAAACCCGGCTCTTGCGCTCTCTTCAACTGTAAAAGACGCAAATGTCTACGCTATTCGGTAACCCGCAAAACGTAGAAATTGTCTCGTTCAGGGAACTGAATGCAGAATGCACTGAAGGATGGAAGAGCTGCGATCTAATCTTGGCTGTCCCCTAGCGACATGCGGTAATACAGTTTCTAACCGTTAGGTGGCAATATGAAGCATGATGTCCATGGTCCATAGTGCTTTGTCCTATCATCGAAAGTGGTACTTTGCTGGAATTGAAGCTGCGATTCATAGTGCATGATTGAAACTGCAAAATATGGTTACAGAAAATTCAGTGTAGTAAATGCACCTTCCGGCAACTTGACTTATGTACGACGAATCGTAGTTTGCTATGACGTAAATTTCCAGAAGTTGGCGCAAGCCTCATCCGTCGTCAGAAAATCGCACTCTCACTCCACAGTTGTGGGAGTTGGGCGACGATGAAGGTAGGAGTCAGGTGTCGTGTTGTTGCGGCGTCGTTTGTGATCGCAGAAGAAGAAGGAAGGAAGATCTACGCGCTTGTGGCTGCTACACCAGAGGAATAAGGATATATATATGCAGTTTTTCGGACCTATGACGAGGATTCGATCAGAGAACACATCATCCGTCGGGGAATAGAAAACAGGTTAGTGCCGACTCTTAAATTGACATATTCATAACAACACAGTTTGTAAAGTCAAGTAGGAGTATAGGCTAACTCTGCAACTATATCATCAATGGAGTGGATTGTAGGTTTTAGGTTTTATATGTCGCATTGATAGTAGGCCTATATAGGCTGCAATGTGAATAAAAGCCTTCTGCTTCTAAAAACATGATCTCCAAGACGACACACAGTGGTCAGTATTGTAGGCAAAAGCTTTATATGTCTTTTATCAGGCCTGTGTATTATTGCCAATCGGATATTTGTTGCAACCCTGGTCGCAGAAACTCAATGCTATTGTTCAGGCTTGCCACAGCGCACCAAACACGAGTAAAAACGCCAGTGCCCGTCGCTCGCTCCGGTGTTGCTAATGATAGACGCCCCGGGATTCCAATTAAGGAATAACGCGAGAAAAGTCGTCGTGGACCTATCACGGTCAATTAGGCCTCTGTGGCATGGAAGAAGCGCGTGACCATATATCATTGCTGCATTGCAGGTCTGCCTGAAAGAGTCCATTACGGCAAGAAAATCCTAGGATCGCGGAGGAATGGTATAACATTTTGCACACTTTGATCCAAAGTCTTGCTTCCACACGCGGAAGTCTAGACAAGAGTAGACGTGCATTTGTGTGTGTTAGAATAGGGCGTGATGCGTCTTTTATGTGTCTTGTTAGTGAGCGCCTTCAGGTACCTCAAGACAGCAGTTTGTCAACGACAGCGGCTTTCAAGTTATGCGCAACGTATTTGTCCCGTCAGTGGTCTCCAACGACCGCTTTAGATCACGATACCTGAAACCGGGCATATAATCCGCCGTGGTGATAGTTTAGCATATCTGGTATCCGTTCACCTGATTGAGCAGAACTCTGAAAGTCTGTTCACTTAATTTGAAATTGACTTTGAACTTCGGCCTTTACTTATCCTTGCAGTTTAGTACCTGTAACGGTAATCTAGACGTAGTCGGGTTGGCCCAAGGTTATCTCGCCTTAACGTGGGTGTCGCAATTCCCGTTCCCATCGGACCACCGACTCGTTAAGCGTAGTCGTTGTTGATCCGTCGTTGCACGTTTTTTGAAAGTTGCAGTCGTATTTCAGTGATAGTCCTGGCAAGAAGATCGCATCAGGTCAAAGGTTATATAGAACGAGAGCTAGTCTACCGTTATGGCGACTGATATTAGACCCTCGCCATAGGCCGTCGATCCGTATCTTATCATGCTTGGTTTAACATTTTGTGCCAATTTACTGTTGTTTCGAATTTACAGTCTGGTCGCATCGATTATAATAATACGACGACGATACAGCGCTAGCGGGTATTAATATATAATTATCCATTCCCTTTTGCTTGTTATGGTGGGTGGTTATTGTAGGGGATTCCCCCTCTACCTAATCCTAGATCATATCTGAATTCCCTACTAATCTACCAATACGAGAGTCCTCTACCAACACGCCTTCATGCGTGACGTAGCTATAAACCTCTCTCGTTCCCCTTGAGATCGGGGTTATATAACGGAGCTCTCTCTACTATCGTCCTCTTACTACACGGACTCGCCCATCTTCGCTCCTCCTTGGAGACTCGGCGCATAGGCCTAGATAGTATCGTCATCATACTCAAGTGCCGTATCGCCTCATCTGCAATTCGTGTACTCGTCGTGTATACTGGTGTCGTGATAAAGCTTCTCAATCTACTCTCGTGTTCATACTGCAAGACTTATACCAGAGAACCCGCCTACGTCGAGAAGATCCGAAGTCAAGTTACGTATCTTCCGACTACTTCGCGATATAACTGGTGTGGACTGTTCCGTCTCTACAACACGTCCATTAACACCACATTATACCTTATACGCAGCCGTGCAATGCCCGAAGTGCTAAATATTTTACCTCGCTGTAGCCGACCACCGCATTCACTTAGCAACTAGTCTTACCGCCCACCCTTCACTTCTGACGCCATTCACCCACTCTTTCTAAACAACTTTACAGTTTTCTAATACATTAGACCCTAGATGTGTAGGTCTACAGCTTTCTAATGGGCATGCATTAGGCTCGGTGTAGTGTAGGTCTACAGTTTTCTAATAGATAAGGCCATAGATGGGAGTTTAGGTCTACAGTTTTCTGATGCATTTGGCGCTAGATGCGTAGGTCTACAGTTTTCTGTTCCTTAATGTGTAGGGTTACAGTGTATTCTGTGATGAATTAGGCGCTATTCGGTTCCTATTGTCTTGTGCATTGGTTCTAGATATGTATTGTATAGTGGATCGTATGATGGCCTATGGTGAACTAGCCTGCTTTTTCGGAAGTTTGACGAATTCGGTACATTGCTTACATAATTGGAAAGTTCATCCCGAATTTGTAGGCTAATTGCTTTAGTGTTGGATTGTATTTGGTGCATATAATTTGAAAGCAACATGTCGGTTGTTCTGAATTCGTCGGCTATCTGAAAAAAGCTAGTTAGCCAAATTTACGCACAGACGGTTAGGGTGTAACCTCATTCTGTTCAGGAGCACCTGTAGGCATAACTTAGCTTACTCAAGTCAGTACAGGTTTAGCTAAGGTCAGAGTCAGCACCAGTCGCATTACCTATTGGAGTTGTTTATTGCCCAACTGTTGCGGAAATCTATTAATTTAAATTTAATTAATCTAAATTTCAAATGATTAGATTATATAATGATGTAAGGTATCATTTCGAAATTCCATGCGAATTCAAAAACCGGTTTTAAAAAATTGTACCGTTTGTTTCGGCTGGTGCTGACGCTGCTGGTGGCAGATAGGGGTTGGCTTCGGGGTCCCTGGGTTATGCCTTAACTTGCACTGAAAAGGGTCCTAAATGGGGACGAAGAGGAGCGAGGAATTGTGAGTGTTTACGTCATATTTTTCAAACGGGGTTGAAATTGCCGTTGCGGTAGTTCAAATGATGATTTGCCTTTCGATTCAATTAGATTAAACCCATATAGTAAATATAAGATAATTCGATTCGGTTTAGCCTAGGTCCTACACTCCTACAGCATATAAGTATATATTGTAATTACATAGCTACATTCATACATATACTTTAGTATAGATATTACTTCGCTGCAGCTGTCATTGTTGTTAGGAAAGCGTAGGCCTAATACTGTTAAAGGGGGTCCTTCCTAGGTTAGATTCTTTATTTTTTATCTTGTTCGTTTTATATGCTTTTGAGAGGCAGTTTTCCTGTGCGGTCGCAAAACGGTGTATCGAATGTTGCGCCAGGTAATATCTGAGCTTCCGTACTGAACAGTTAGTAGCTTTTTTTCAGGGTTTTATTTTGTGTGAGGTGGTAAGGTGAGCTCGGACCGACGGGTTTGCCTTACACTGTTATGAATTCAGGTCCAGGAACTTTCCGGCTCCTAGATAGCATTTTCATGTAGTGATTCAGAAGTGATAATGACAGATCGTTGGTGCGGATGTTAGGTAGGCTATTTTTTCTCGTTCATATAATCCCACGACTTCTAATTTTGGTGTGGTGGTTTTTTTTTGTGTGTTTGGAGCGTCGCGCCTTATTTGTCGATCTCGCTAAGAGTTGGACGTGTGATCGTCGGGACGCCGTCCACTTGGGACAAGACAGCTTAGCGTGAGATGGAGCCGGATTAGGTTACACGTTGTGTCAGGTTGGAATAGAATTCTTAAACTGAGACCAGGGACATGACACACGATTTTAAAGTGCATGCACATTCAAACACACGATTTAAGACTCACAATAGTAAGTCGTGAACAATCTCAGAGCGTCGGGTGTTCGATAGGCCGATTTTATACATATTCGAACACAAGCAGTTGAGAGAGTAGCTAGTACAGTAGCCTAGTTATTGCAGGTGCTTAGAGAGAAGGTATGCAGATCGTGTGTGAGTCCATTCGATCACATTCGTATTTTCACTGCGTCGTTTTGCTTCTATCTTTACTTGGTGTTATAGGCTCAGAATTTCACGTTGTGTGATGGGCTTATTATTTTGAACAGAATTCCAAATGCACTGTCCTGAAGTGTGAAGGGGGAGCAGCAGAGCGATGCGATCTCTGCTGTCCCCTAGCGACAGACGAAACCATACTTTGTAACCGCTAGGCCAAAGTATGGTGCTTGATTTGGTTCTGATTTTGCGTAAGCCTACATTACATGTCCGCCCTCAGCGACTGTTGCTATCTTCCCGCTTTGTTCTAAATAGATGTTCTTTGACGATTTAGGAGTCTGGCGAAATGTCGTGTTTAGCGCATGAGCTCTGATCAGGTCCCCATGTTAGCAAGTAATTATGAAGTTCACCTGATTAGAGTTCACTTGATGTTGCAACGGACCCTGATCATTAGTGCGGAACTCGGATTGACAGATATTCACAAGTCATTTAGAAAACAGAGATATAGGCCTACATTACGACGATTCGTACGCTAATACAGCCGTGTACATTTTATTAGTGCGTATAGTCTATTTTAGTCTAACGTCTAGTCAGCGTCTGTCACATTCTTTCTCATCTTGACAGGTTTTTGCCAGAAGATTTTTGGCTACATTTGCTGTCAGTTTGTCGACGCTGTCTTCCATTATTACTTTGTTTTTGTCTCCTGTTACTTCAGTCGTTTCATTTTTAAAGGTATCATCCGATCCAATGCCGAGCGCCAGAATCTAAATATCAACAACACATGACTATTGGTGAACCCCACCGCTTTGTAGCCTATCAGCTTACCTCCACTCCAGCTTTTCGCAAGGCATCAGCCCTATCAATCATATTCTTTTTGTCGTTACGATGAACTAAACCGTCGGTAAGGAGGAAAAGCATGTCTGGAACACCTTTTCTGTTACCTGGATCGCGAAGTCTGTTTTGTGCATATAACAAGGCTTCTCCTGTCATCGTGTCTGCACGTTGATAACAAGAAAGAGGGTTACAGAGAGCGAGTTTATTTTTCACAAATAATCTTGCCATACATAAACTTCATGCATTAGTACTATACGTTACTTTGACAAGTCAGTGATTCGGCGGCTCGATATTACGTGGGGTCGTCTAACCCGGTGCCACCCACAGGCGTAAAACAATTGCTCAATACTAAATACGCAGTTGGGAACAAAAGGTTAGGCCTATATAATGAAAACAAATTCCAAAAAAATGTGAATATACAAATAAAAAAGAAAGATAATTAGATAAATAAATAATGAATTAAAGTAAAGATGGAGCGAATTAATTTTAGCCTATAGGTAGTGGAAATATGTACCAGAATATACTCATTCTCATTATTATTACACTTCCCGGTAGGAAAATTGTTAGTTTTTACTCGCGTACCTTATTGATTATTTTTAAATCATATTTTCTGTTCCCTCTGTGCGCAACCCAAACGACACTACGCAAACCAATGGCGCAGTCGCTCATCTTTATGCAGCATTGGTGTAAAAATTGGATGGATACCCTAATTTAAAATTTGGATAAATATACTCTTTTCTAGTTTGCAAACTCATATAATACATATATTTATAACATGGCATATAGCCATGCGTGAATCATCAATTAATATCTTACCTCCTCCCAGTCCTCTTCTTTTCATACGACCCAGTTGACGAAGCATTTTGTCTTGTGATTTGGTTTTATCAAAACGCATTTTCTTGCTACCTTGGGCGCCTGAACCAAACTGGAATATACTGAAGAGCGATGCGTCGGCTCCATACTTGAATTCCCTGTTCACATTGAAACATTCGCATTTAAACAGACGGGAGACGGAGGTATACTTACGGCAAGTCATGGCAAATTCATAGGCCTAATGAGGTTTGTAAATTTTTCGCATTGGGGTCATATTAAACGTCGGATCACGGATAACGCGGAATTACCGTTACTGCACGGCACTATTGACTACTCGAAAGTGCCTCCTACTGTATATAGTCTTTCCCTCTTCCTTTTTTTCTGTTGTAGGTCTACGCAGTAGATATGACTTTATACTTAAAAATCAATTACTCGATGATTTTCTTGAGAAATTCCGTCATGTTAACGAATTGTTCGTCTGTTACTGAATCGGAAACGTCCAAGGCGATAACGATATCTCTTTTAATCTTGGAGCAGTCAACTAAATGCAAATTTGCTACGTTTCTAAATACTTTAGTGCCTACGACAGAGACTCCCTGATACCTTTTGTGTTTCTAAGGGCTACGCTCGGCCCCAATCACACTGACTTGAAAGTTTCGATCCCCTTCTCTAAAACCGAGAAAAACTCGCGTATTGGAGGTACATTGGGTGTGGTTCCTTACCTAGCCGAGCCAAAGATTCTAAAGGTGGCATAAGTTGCTGATTTGCCTGTCAGACAATCAGTAACGATGAGGGAGCACGCGAATGACGGTTTTGGGCGCTGCATTTGTCCAGCGGGCTTAAACCGAAAGTATCGTAGTCGAAAAATATGGCCATGGTCCATGGCCACACTTCAAAACAGCAGAAATGAGATGACAGCATGATATATAATCTCACCGCAACAACGTGGTTTTGGTGACCACTTCAAATTGCCTTGGCATTCGCTCTCAGTAGTGTTTGGAAGTAGAGTGAGGCCTTCCGATTTGCATTGAAATTTGCAAGTAGTACCGACAACATGGGTATTTTTGTCACATGTAACATCGATATCGTCATATTCCTTGATCTTTCGACAGCTTGGACGCGCTAACAAACAGAACATCGGATCAGTTCTTGACTTTGGCCTCTCCACAGCTTTCCTAATATAGTCGGTTGGCGAAATGGGTAAAATGACGAAGGTAGCCTATTGACGTATACTTTCTTGATCAGGTCATGGCGTGTTCTAGCATTAACAGCAACACATGAAGCCTTCATATACAGTGCGCCACTTGTACACGTGACTGATAGATCATACGGGCAGCTCCGTCGCATTTCGCCCTGCACTATGTGTAGTGTGTATAGGCCTACGAGTGTGCGTAATTGCAGCAAAATGAAAACGTAGACCTTTGCCTTTGCCTTATTGTGCCCGTTCGGCGGTTCTATAAGGCTATAGGCACAATAAAGAATGTCACAGTCAAAAATTGGAAATGTTCATACGTGGTTCGCACGTTGGCACTTCACGATCCCATTTCCCAACTCCTGGTGTTGCATTTTCCGTTAGATCTTTACGGCACGTTGTTGAGCTGTCACCATTAAGTTGATAATTCTTATTGCACATAAAACTGCAGACTGAGCCCAAATTACGATTGAATGTACAGCTCGTCTTTCCGTTGGATGGATTTGGAATCTCAGCGCAACGTACTAATAAAAACAACACGCTTCGTCAATATCATTGTAGTGATGTAATCTTCACCAACTTCAATGTTATGTCTATGAAATAACAAATGTCATATCTTAGAATACCTTTTTCGCATGTTGGCGTTGGGTTGCTCCACTTGCCTCTCCTCTTTTCACTCATTACCATTCTTTCACAAATCGTGTAATCATACCCGATCAAGTCGTAGCCTTCGTTGCAAACAAAATCACATTTGGCGCCAAATTCTCTGCCTCCGATGCATTTGCTATATCCGTTGATTGGTTCGCTTGGTGTTGGGCCGCAAGGAGGTACATCTGCGTGATAGAAAAAAACGGTATTGGTTAGGCTTCATAGTTTCAGAGCTGTGACACTTTAAATTATGTAGCTTCGTGGATATCGTGAAGTCTTAAAAACTGAGAGACTAATTATAACTAGGATAGTTGTAAGGTATGGTTGTAACACTACGTTAAAACATGATCACAATTCCAGGGAACGTTTGGTGCTTTTCGTATCTAATCCATTGCTCGCAACGCCACAACTCCATCGAGATATCGATCTGCACGTCTGGAAAGTGGTAACCTGGAAATCTGCAGCAACTCACATTCACAAATCGGTCTATTGTTTGACCATTGTGCTCCTTCGCCGCTCGATATGCATTCGGTAGTCTCGCTTCCTCGCATTTCAAACCCAGCTGTACAACGATATGTGCATTTGTCACCGACTCGATGTCCTTCGCAAGTGACGGATCCGTCCTTCGGGCCCTTTGGTAACATGTCACAGACAGCTGGATAGATAGATAGTGGTTTTAATTGCGATCCGAGTCCACTGGGTAGTTACATCGTTACTTTTAACTCTAATGAGTTGAGATAATTGTCAAACTTCTATTAAAAGTACTTTTATAAAATCACAGCCGTGACATTTCCGGTCCTAGGCTAATTGGTTAGGCCTGATTTAGCCTCTACATAACAACAAAGTTCCTACGTTCACAAGTCGGCGTTTCCTGGTCCCACTTCGCCTTCTCCACTTTGCTTGTGTCTCGTACGCAATTTGTGTCTGAGAGACCTTTCATTTCAAAACCGTGTTTGCAAGAAAAACTGCAGACTGAGCCCAAATCTCTACCGGACGTGCACTCCTTCTCTGCGTTGCGCGGAGTAGGCACGAATTCGCATTGTACTGATAAAATTATTTGCATTGTTAATATCATTCTTGTGATATGTTGCGTAAGATTCTACCGGCATAGTATTCAAGGTCTTCTTGCTCACACTGAACATAAAACTTAGCGTGTAACCAGTGGAAAACTTCACGTGCGCGCGCGAGAGCGATAGTGTGTGCGAGTCTCAAGTCGCGTGATCGCCAAACGTCATCAGTAGTTCGCGATCGGCCCGAGTGCAAAACAAACAAAAATTTACGCTCAGCGTGAACAAGGCTTTTTTAGTTGAAAACGGTTAGATACCTTTTTTGCATGTTGGTATTGGGTTACTCCACTCTGCTTTCGTTCGAATCCGCCATGTTCCACAAACGGTATTGTAATGGCCAATCAAGTCATAACCATTGTTACAACTGAAATAGCAGTCGGTGGCTAATTCTCTGCTTCCGGTAGGCCAACATTCATGATTACCGTTGACTGGCACATTTGGCGGTAGTGGATCACAAACAAGTGTTTCTGCGTATAAGAAATTGTGCTGTATTCAGGGTCGCATATTTCTATAGTAAGTGATATTATTTAGTGGCCTTTCGATTAAACTAAGCTATACTTTACATATCCACCTTCTTCCTCGCATGTTGGTGTTGGATTATCCCAACGATACTCATTTCGTCCGAACAGTCTGCAAACTGTCGAAGTGTACCCGACCAATTTGTAACCTTTGTTACATTTGAATATGCACATTGATCTTGGTGCTGAATTTCCGATACACTGTTTCGTTCCGTGGACTGGTTTTTCCGGATAAATGCCGCATGTACCTAAAATAAAGTGCATTGACCACATGTTACAGACTCTACAGTAATACACAGTGATATTCGTACTCACGCGGTGGTGAAATGGGGATATTCCGTCGTTTTCCTGGATTGAAAATGCAAAACGTATTGTGCTGTCATTTCTTTCATAACGCCCTACTTCCTATATTCGTACCTGGTTCGCATGTTGGAAGTTGAGGCGTCCATGCAACACCGAACTCCGTCCGCTCGCATGTAACAAATGATGATCCGTGCCTCTTGTATCCGTGCTTACACAAAAAGTCGCATCGACTGCCAATTGCTTTCGTTGCGTTGCATAACATGTATCCGTTTTCTGGTGTAGATGGCTCAGGGTCGCATATTTCTATAGTAAGTGATATTATTTAGTTGGCCTTTCGATTAAAGTAAGCTACTTTACATATCCACCTTCTTCCTCGCATGTTGGTGTTGGATTATCCCAACCATACTCATTTTGTCCGAACAGTCTGCAAACTGTAGAAGTGTACCCGACCAATTTGTAACCTTTGTTACATTTGAATATGCACATTAAACTTGGTGCTAAATTCCCGTAACACTGTTTTGTTCCGTGTACTGGTTTCTCCGGATAAATGCCGCATGTACCTTAAATAAAGCGCATTGATCACCTTACAGACTCTACAGCAATACACAGTGATATTCGTACTCACGCGGTGGTGAAGTGGGGGTATTCGATGGTTTTCCTAGATTGAAAATGCAAAACGTATTGTTAGTGCGTGATTGTCCATTAGGTACGGCCGCATGCTTATACTTACTGCAACCATTTCTTGCCATCCTTTTGTTGCACTTGTCATCATAGCAACAACATCGGCACACAGAGCCCTGCCTCGTATTGCACTGTGTTGGATACCATGCTTCCCGAAGATTCTGCAAATATCGATGGCGTGGTAGAACGGTAGAAGTAGACCTAACGCTTCCCGGTCTACGGCTACAGTACAAACCTGGTCTTGGTTATCTGAACATGCGTTTTCTTGCTTGCACCCGGTGTCAATCAATGTCTTTCCATTGACAATGCGCACCTCAGTTTGACAAGTCTGTGGGGAATGGGTTTGATTAAGAATCAATGCATAGTATATACCCAAACCCTGTTAGTGTCCTACTCACCCCTTGATCCCCACCGGTACACTCCTCGAAGTCACCGTTGATTTGGCAGTCATTCGTTTCTAGGCTTCTGCATTTCCAGCACCACAAAGCTGACGATACCGCGAAATAAGACGCCAAAATTACGAGAGTAGATCCGCGAATCATTGGATTCCTTGACAGTATTTTCGACTAACAACTAACAAGAGAAAAATAGACATAATATCACAGGATTCATTACTTCTGAGTGTCTTGAAGTAGGCCTATACACATCAATTCGCACTGTATCAGTACTGAAACAGCCAGTCGATCGGTCCACACGTAGCGGTAAGGTACACCTAATTTTCACACTATACCCAACCGCTTCCATGAAGGCCATGAGAAACAATATGCTGCCATCAAGTAGTAACTGACGTCTGACGGTGAACTTTTTCCCGCCCGTTCTTATATGCTCAGAAAAGTTGCCAACGCGTACAGTTTCCGTCAACTGACATAGATATACGGAAAGGTATCGAAGGCGGAATGTTTGAAAAAACAATGACGTTGTGACATATCGCAACTACCGACGACGTCTCTGGGAGGAAATGTTGATCACATGTTTAATTATAAACCAATTCAAGTTTCCTCGGGAGGGAGAAAGAAATTTGACTCGCTTCCTCTTCCAAACTTCCTTTCCCAAACATGCACACGTAGAAGACGCTTAGGCTTGATTCAAAAAAGTTTCAGTACAATCGCGCGTAGAAAATGAAACATCCGGAGTTACGTGTGTAGGCTATATATTACCGCCAATGTGTAGAATTAGGCAATGCAAGGTTTGCTTAAGCGGTTTGTAAACGGCCTGGCTATGTTAGCAATATATCTGAATTTTCTAACTAACACAAATTGCCTGATCACTTCGACGATTTTGAAACTGCCTGATAATAACTCGCCGGCACTGTATAAACTCCCGGCCTCACCGACTCAATTGATTACGAACTACCGAGGCAGGATATACTGTAAATTTCCCTAGTCTTCACATTGACGGTGACTTACAAATGTCGTAAACGAATCTGACCGTCGTTGAGACAAGGATTTTATTCGGATTTCAGTACTTTTGTGATACAGTTTATTGCTCACAATCAGTGGCATTAAATAGAAATAAATATGTACACAAACGCAAAAACACTGTAGAGACACATATGCATACAAAGGTGTGCGTGACTGTAAGGATGCGTATATAGGTAAAGTAAAGGCCTGCAGCCTAATACAATTCTACGTAGAGTCTAGTATGGTGATCTATTGATGTTCACATTCTTTCTCATCTTGACAAGTCTTCGAAAAGAGTATCTCCACAACATCTTCCGTCAATTTATTGATGTTATCAGCCATAATAACTTTGCTTTCATCTCCCGTTACATTAGTCATCTGCTGGAGAAAGTTGTCAGTGGGTGCAATAGCGAGCGCCAGAATCTGAATTGAACCAGTTCGTTGTAAAATCGTGATTATTAGAAAACGCAAGGTATAAATGTACCTCAACTCCTTGATTTCGTAATTGTCGAGCGGCTTCGAACATTTCCTCGGGATCTTCGGCCTCTCCGTCCGTTAGAATGAAGAGCATGTCAGGAACATCCTTTCTGTTACCTCGATCGCCGAATCTGCGTTGTGCGTATTGTAGACCGGTTCCTGTCTTTGTTCCTGAAGGTATACCAAAATTGACGTGGCGCTTGCTGACAGGATTTGGCAAGTTCGGCAAAGTAGTACCTGATCCCATTTTGTTCATTTTGCTAACTTGGCGAATAAGTGGTGCTTGTTTATATCGACCAAAATACATTAAGCCGTCGGATCTGTAACCCGTACTGAATTGAAATATGGAGAAGAGCGTCGCGTCGGTTCCGTAACTGAATCTCCTGTTGTGTTGTTACAGTATGTAATATTTAATGGTCGCTACACTAATATGTCTCGCTGTATCTTTACCTGACGATGTTTTGGACGAACGTCACCATATCCTTCCAGCCTTCATGGTTGATTGAACCAGATGAATCCATAGCAATCATGATGTCTCTTTTGACTTTGGTACAATCGACTAAGACAGATGTGTAAGGCAACGTTATGTTTTGCATCAGTGGTCTTGCTGTTTTGTTGTTGTTATTTGGATTTATGACGCTTTCAACTAAGGTCGTATACTCCAGCATGTGAGGGCTTAGTAAGGATATCGATGCGTCTGGTTTATAGCCCGCATCACAACCAGCCCCGGCACTCCCCGATACAGACTGACAAGCAGAGAAGTTACAAGTGCTAATTTTAGTCTTTAGTTTGAGTCGGTCTGGAATCGAACGCGGGTCCTCAAATCTTTAAATACGAAGCGAGAATTATGATACTTACTGCAACAAGGTCTTTTAGACCAGGTTTCGTTTCTGTGGCAAACAACTTCGCTCCATTTCTTTGGCACAAGACTGAAGCCTGGTTTCATGCATTGGAATTCACAAGTCGTGCCATCAACATTGAGACCACTGCTACAGACAATCTTTCCGTGTTCAAGATTTCCAATCGGTGGACACGTTGGACGCACTAAAAGGAGAAAATCACCTTGACTCAACTAGCTAAGTTGTGTCAAACCAGCCTTTTCATACAGCTGCATTTTGGACGTCCTTGTGACCAACGGGCTTGACCGTCACGGACTACGCACGACATGACTTGTTCCCCGGCGATCTCGTATGCTTCGCTTTCACAGGTGAATTCGCAATCCGTTCCTACTTCTCCGGTACCGTTGCATCGCACGTTCTCGTGTTCGATCGATTCTGGTAGCTCTCCGCAGTAAGCTGAATTTTATGTAACGTTTAATGGACAGGTTTTTTATAATTTGTCTGTCTCAATTCTTACGTTCGCAATAGGGTGGTTCATCGCTCCACGCGGCCCTTATTGAGTGGAATTCACATGTGACTTGAGACGCGCCTTTTAGTCGATAGCCTTCATTGCATGCAAGCACGCATACAGATTCCAATTCGCCGTTTCCTTCGCAAGATGTGAAGCCATTTTCAACGGCAGGCTCCGGATGACACACCGCTAAATAGAATGAGAAAGAGAAATAATTCGCGGTTCAGGATTCTGAACTTTGTCTAAGCGCAAAGAGAGAAATAGTTGTCATAGGACAGGAACCAACTCTTCCGCGTTTCAAATTATTGAGAGTTGTTTAGCTTAATACTATTTACTGAAGTACTATCTAATTACAGAATCACTACGCCTACGCCAAATGACATCGGTCTACTTAAGTATAGATAACTAAAGTATTTCTGAGTATCAACCGACTATGTCGGTATGGTGGTAGAATCAGCGGCATGGATTTTTAATGTATTTTTAGACACATATTTGCCAACATAAACATATATCAGATCATGACGAAACTTTGCTTGGAGCACACCTCCACAGTCGAACCCAAGATTTTGGCTTTGTTGAATTGTTATTGATAATCACTTACGAATGCATGTTGGCACCGGAGCGGTCCAGTCTGCGCCGTATTCCACTACTTTGCATACACTTTCGGATTGTCCCTCTAGTCTAAATCCGTCGTTGCATGCGTACATGCATGATGTGCCAATATTTCCGCTACCTAAGCATGTCTGTTCGCCATATGTCGGGTCTTGCCGAAGAGGCTTGCACACCGCTGTTATATGAAAAGGTGTAGTTACGCATCGAGAACAAGTGCATTTATACCGGTTTAGAAACTCACGTTCACAAATTGGTACTTCGTCTGACCATTTGGCTCCTTGTGTGCCCATTTTACATTCGGTGGTATTGCTGCCTCTAATTTCAAAACCTGCCTCGCAGTGATATTTGCACTTGTCTCCGACTTGCATTCCTTCACAATATGAGTACCCGTTCTCAGGACCCACTGACAGCGTGTCGCAGATGGCTGTAAATAAGTTTGATCATATCCCGTGACGATGTGGGGCTATCGTAATGAGCAAAGTAAATGCTTACGTTCACATGTAGGTACTGGATTGGCCCATTTTGCCATCCCTCTGCCTCCTTCGACTCGGTGACACGCGGTGGAGGGATATCCGTTCAGCTGATAGCCTTCATTACATGAAAAACTGCATTCTGTTCCTAAATCACCATCGGAGGTGCATTCCTTAATTCCATTCCGTGGAGTTCGTGGAAGGAACGGGCAGCGTACTGTAAGAAGTGGTTAAATTTTCAAAAAAATTCAAGATAGCATAGAATTTTGTCACGAGTAATATAAGGGCTGTTGGACTTAGGCTTTTGCGACGGAGACAAACGTCACTGGCATAGTTAGCTGTTAGAGTCGTAATGACTTGGAATTCTTTGCCTCATAGTGTCGTTGACTCGAACACTCTCTCGACCTTTAAATTCCGACTTTTACATACCGACCTGTCAAATTTTATTAAGGGGGGGTATTAGCGACCGCATTCGGTCCATCCTCTTCTTACTGGCCTTTTTGTTCTTTTCTCTGTCTGTATGCTTAAATGTGCGAGCCGCTCGGCTGGTGAATAAATATACAATACAATAGGCCTATATGTTCCGCTACTCATTCTTGAATGCCTTTAACGCAGAAGCCTTTTTATTATATGGAACCTGTATGCGTTGCCTCCATTTACCTTCTAGCGAACTCACTTAAAAAAGTCTATTGTAATTGGTTTGCAATAAGTAGAGGGCCGCAATTTAGCCGTGTACGTACTGTATGCAGTTTATAGCTGCAGTCCAATCGCGCTGTCCTTGTACAGCCGCTAATGTTATAATTATGTCATTCGACAGGGCATGATGATTAAGATTACCTTCTTTGCATGTTGGTGTTGGGTTGTTCCATTTTCCTTTGGTTGCAAACGATTCTCTTTCGCAAACAGTATATTCGTGGCCAATCAAATCATAGCCAACGTCGCAAGTGAAATCACATCTGGTGCCTAATTCTCCGATTCCGGTACATTCGTAATCTCCATTTTTTGGCACCGGAGGTTGCGGATCACAAACAACTATAAATATGATTTACTTAGTTACATCGTTGATAGAAAGAGAAATTGTGTTAATTGCTACTTCGTACCGATTTTGCACGTTGGAGGCTTGAATGACCATCTGGCACCAGACTCGGTCAGCTCACATGTAACAGACGAGGGCCCGTACATTTTGTATCCGTGGTCGCAAATGAAGAAGCAGCGACTACCAACTTTTCCATTTCCGCTACACATCTTGAAACCATTCTCAGGCTTTGCAGGGAGAGTCATGCATATTTCTGTGAGAAAGTCATTGTAGTTGCTTAAATGCATACCGGTAGTTGAAACTTTTCCTGGATCCTTACCTTCTTTCAAGCAAGTAGGTGTCGGGTTGTTCCAAAGGTATTCCGCACCCACCCTTCCGCAAATTGAAACTGGTGGACCTTCCAATTTGAAACCTCTGTCACATTTAAATCTGCAGAACGATCTTGGTCCGGTATCACCAGAGCATTGTTTCGTGCCGTTATCGGGCGCCTTAGGCTGATCGCCGCAAGATCCTAAATTGCATCATACATTAGATTTCACAGATAAATCACCTTGTGAGGGCTAGACCGTACTCACTTTCTTCCGCAAGCGGACCTGGTGCTTTAGGAGCGTCGCGCCTTATCTCAACAGGTGATGGATATTCTGGATAGAAAATGCATAAAGGTGTTTTAATGTCGAAGTCTCTACGCATAATATAGCCTTCTTCATCTTGTGAAGCAGTACTCACTGCATAGAAGATTTTTGTTCCCCTTGTTGCACATCGAACCGATGCAGCAGCACCGGCATACAGAGTTCTTTCGCATGTCATTGCATTGCGTTGGAGACCATGCTGCCCCACGATTCTAAAATAAAATAATAGCAGGTGGCAGGTCTTATAAAACTGTTCCTACAGCAGTCTCTTATATGTAAGTAGCCTTTGCTGAAAGCTAAGCCAACCTGTATTTTGTTGCTTGAACAGGCAATTCCTTGCTTGCATCCAGTTTTGATTAATGGTCTTCCTTTGTCCTCAGAATAACGCACCTCAGTTTGACAAGTCTGTGAAAATGCAGATCGAGAGTTAGAACCGAACCCTGTTAGTATTCTAAATATACCCACTTGTCGAACCCCGGCTTGACATTTTTCTATTACACCGCGTCTTTTACAACCTATAAGGTCCTCGTTCTCGCATTTCCAGCATCGTATAACGCCAGGCTTCCCCATTTGTCGTCCTTTTTGTGGGACCGAAAAGATGGCGGACGATACCGCAACGTATGAGGCTAGTAATATTAGAACTGATCGTCGCATCGCAACTGATATAATTCTAAACTTTAGGAGAAAATTGCTGAAGTTGAATATAGAAATTTCAATCGTAAACAAGTACAACTCGAAAGTTGAAATAGTGGATGGCATTCGTTATTAGGTAAACGTTTTTTTTAATGCGAAACAGGTTTACTCCCACTCAGACCATTTCCGAAAACAATGAATTTATAGCTTCCAATTCGTAGCGGAAACATTTATAAACTCCCGGGCTGCTAGCAACCTCATGTAATCAATGTTATCGGCCCACTGAGACTTTTGAACAGCTGCACATGTTCAGCTCGTAATTCCGCATATTCACGTCGTTAGTGTGTGCGTAAACGATGCATTCGGTCAGCAAAGACAACATAGACCACCGCCTTTCGTGAGTTTTCCTCATCCCGCACTTGCTTCCGCTATTGAATTGTCCACAGTCACAACATATAGTTGATTATGCACAGACATTTTGTTGTAATGAACAATGCACTTCCGAATGAAACCTTTGATCTAATGAAAAATACAATTGCAAATCACTCTTATATAATCTGGACAAACTGCCAATTCACACCATTTGCGTAAGAGAATTAATTAAACGCGGAAACGTATGGAAAGTGATCCGTCACGAAAACAATGATCTCGTGTTTGGCGACGTGACTGCGGAAGTTTAGAGAAAACCGCAAAAAATTATTGGAGAATATTGCTAACGTGACTTGGTAAGGAGAACGATAATTGTTTCGAGAAAAAAATACTAGTCGCGTCCTGACCTATATATTGATGATAAATATAAATATCACAAACTTCAGACGATATTGAGAAAGTCGTGCGTATAGAATTCGTGAACGCCGCAGACTTGAAAGTATAGATACAGATTTTCCCGTTTGCAAACCTGTACTATCACTATATACATCACCGTATTTGCAGCCCACACTTGATAGGCTACTTCAGTTATGAAACTATCCGGTGGTTTCCGATAAAAATTGACGTAGGCCTATTATAGCCAGTAATGTACAGGAAGGTGGGTCCGTGCGGACTAGCGTTGGATATTGGACATAAATTCAATAATTTCGGCTGAAACTTGAAACCCGCTTATGGGTCACAAGTTCTGGGTTTCTTCGGAAGCTTGCCTTATGGAATTTGTCCATTTGCCCTAAGATTTTCCTCAAATTTGTAAGTTTGTGGGAGGGTCCAGCGGCCATCATTTGCACGAGCAGTAGACACGGTGGATCCGTTGTAAGACATTTCACAAATACGTGAGTGACCTTAAATGAAGTGCCAAATAAGTCAAGTGGTCAACGATAACGTGTTTACATTTGACTTGACATGCATACTGAAACTTTATGACGGAGCAATATAAAGTATAGCAAAATTTTAATTCCGTCTGTAGACTATGCGAGGTTTGGTAATTAAGGCCAGCGATTATAATTGTCTGCAGTAAAAACGAAAAGCGAACGTTTCCTAATTCAAACTTCCTTTCCAAAAACGTGTATGCAAAACTTAAATTTTCAATAACAGTCTACCACAACATCGTAGGTTAATGACACATTTTGAAATATTTCCAACTCAAGCCTTGTAAGCCAAGTAAGTGCTTTTAAATCAATTATTTACTTCATGTGCCCACAGTGATTGGAGTCCCACCTTTCGTCTTTCCTCTCAATTTTCAAGACGCAAAAATAACCTGCGCGTTTAAGATAATGTGTCGCATCTCCCCGTCGTCTAACTGATCCAACGCCACACTCATTTGGCTGAGTGGTTTGACTATTACCTGCCTGGTTTGGAAGTCCCGGATTCAATTCCCGATCAAGTCAAACCGTCGTTTGGCGGTCAGTATCGCGTTGTAGGCTACCGTTGTACGGGGGAATGCCTCATGTGTAATACAGTATTTTAGGCTGCAAAAGACCACACGTAATATAACAGTAAATGCAATCGACAGAGCCAAGCTTCATCCAAAACGCTTGCGGAAGTTTCGACGTAGTAATTGAGAAAGTGACTGCCAGCATCCATCCGTTCGTGGCAGGCAGTTCTTGATGGCCACGATACGTTTTACGTGTGAAAGTGCATGCAGCCTACGAGTTTAGTAGATAGCTGTACCATTTACAAGTTTACCGCTTCGACTTTCGACAATGACAGTTTGATACCCCGTTCTCAAACGCTGACACTAATGATCATTTCATTCACGTTAATTTTGACGTATTAGGTTTCCCGCCGCCCTGTCCAATTAGTTCATTAATCAATTTCGTCAACAAAATGCATGGGAGAACCGTGGCATATATAGTCACGAAGCTCGCTGCATGATCCGTCAATGCCAATTGAACGCACGCGAACATCTTAAATCAACAAACCGGACTTGGCGCACTGCGTACAAAGTACATTAATTAATTTGGCAAACTACTTGGTCGAAAGGTCAGAGATATGAGCTGTGGGCCGCCCGTGGGCTCATTGCACGTTTTACCTGGGATATCAATTTCTCTCCACTGCATCTATAGTGTAAAATGATCAGTTGCGAAATATATTTTTGTTTGTGCTGGCGCATAGCATTAGGCTTTTATCTATAGTATATACGTATGACCGCCGATCATACAGAATAATAAGAGTATAATGCAGATTGAAATTGCGTAACGATCAGTCTCCGAGTCTATATCTGTACCTATATGTATAACATCGAAATTTGTGGTTGTGGAATAAAGGATATGCGTTTTCGCTCTTTTCGAGTTGGCCAATGATTAATGGTACTACAGCCTGTGTGGAGAATTATATTTATCAAAAGTAGGCATCTGCTCTGACTCCTTCGGGTGGGATGCATGAAGGATAATATCAAATGGAGCAATGTGTAACTAAAAATAGTGTAACGCAAACTTTCCCGGCTTTCGGCATCTGTATAAAATGTGTTTATACTGTCACCGATCACGAGTTAGCGAATATCCATTTTCCTATTTTCGTTGAGTCTCTTGTAGGTGCGCGAAACTGGTCTTACTTCAAGAATGATTCTTTTACGTAGCATAAAAGGTAATTTTTATAGATGTTATACAGTACACTATAATCTTCGCTGCCGGGAGCTAGAATTGAGGTGAATCGGTACATGCATAACTAAGGGAAAAATACAAACAACAAAGCAACTATGCCGTGACAGGATGTATAGTTGCAGGTCACGCTGCATGAGTAAACTTGAGCGGAAATAGGAAATGAAACTTCAGAGCAAGTTGGCTTCAACTGACACTGACATGACATACGGAAGTCGAATTGTAAAGAATAATGGCAACCGTTGGTGCGATGATATCGCCAGGGCATTTACGCGCATGCGGTCATCAGTAGCCTACGATCGCAAGTCGGTCGACGATATGGCCAATTGACCATGGCCCAGAGAAATGAAAAACATATTAAACATTTGAACTTTGACTCCTTTACGATGGGCTACCAATTATAGTAAGCATCCGCGACTCACAGACACTCTCGAGATCGATTCCAATGAGTCTACAATTAACAGAATAGGCCCCAGAGACACCACGAATTTTCAGCCTGTTGGCGCCTATCAACAACTTTGGTTTTGGGGCGATATGGAATCCGTATAATCTTGTTTAGTCGCCCATGAAAATGGCGATCTCACATTAAGCATTATTTCTCACGAATGCCTACATTTTAATAAAATGAGAACATGCCGTTAGAGATGATAAAAGTGTTTTGAGTACGTCTTGAGCTCATACCAGAGCTTTGTGTATACTTATATAAGCACTCCTCCTTTCAATCAATTCTTATTCGATTGTATGACTAGCGTTAAGATGGTTCCTATGGTTGAGTTGGGCATATATTTAGACAAAGCAGTTTTTCTACACGTTCACAAATATTTATTTTGTTGTAATCCTTTGACTGTTCTTACAAGAATGATGTAATAAATCCTATTTATGCTTGTAAGACATGATGTTTGTTTTACGAACATTAAAGTGTGATGTGCAGAAAAAGCAATTCGTTAGGTTGTCAAGCTAGCTGACGCACCGATCTCAAAAGCTGTTAAAGATCTCATCTGAAATCTCCATAGGTAGAAGACTCTGAGTTCGAAATCGTTTTCACTAAAGCTACAATTGGGTTTGGTCAAGGGGATTAGCTATAAGGAAACAATAACGACACTTTAACATACAACTGCGAGCTGAAATAACGGTGGTAAGGGGGTCGGCATTTGCAGTGGTCATTTTAGGTGCGTCGTTAGGAGAAAATACTGGGCACTTGGATTAATACCTCACGGGGAGGTATAAAAACGACTCCGATTTCGGTACGGTAACCGGTTGCAGATCAGTATCAGCGAGTAGGCCTGTTTTTATACCGAAATGGATGACATCGCCAAAGACTTCAAAATAGTACAGATTTGGCCAAACCAGTTGGTTCGTACAAGGAAATATGAAAAGGCGTTGTCTGAAAGGAGCGAAGCAATTAATAGGTTGGGAATTTACTTAATTTTGTAGGCTGTATTGATGCTAATCTGTCGACAATATTCACCTGCAGAGAAATAGAACGAGCAAAGGCAGACGATATACCTTTCAGTCTGAGGCGTATGGAACAATTTTCTCGGGCCAGTCGCCGCAGATCGAGCGGTCCGTCTCAGCAATCAAGCTTCGATACACTAAGAAGGAAACGGAACCAAGATTATTCGAAAAGGTAGATAATCCTACTCTCCCTACACTCTGTATTCTACTATAGAGTCGTGGGAGTGTTTGCTTTTGATGGCGGGGCCCACTCATTGCTTTTCATACTTTAAGCAGACGTTCATCCAACGCTTCATCTTTCAAGTTACCGTACATCAAAACTAGAAGAATGTTATCGACACCTACAAGAATTGATGAGGAAGAGGAACCTGTGCATTTCATCCTCCCTCCGTTGATTTTGCCCCCGATTCACCTTGGAAAGCCAGTAGACTTCAAAAAGCTGCAAACCAAAAAATATGTTGCCCAAGCTTAAAAGTTAGGCTACGCTACAAACAACAATGAACTTGTGAAGAGAATCGCAGAACACAAGTCAGCTAGAAAAAAAACCAATACGAACCTTGTGATGCTCTAGCTGTGTATCGAAAAATATGTAGGTCTGAGCGGGGGATATCTGCACTTTCTAAGAACTCAATTTCTAGAGCATACAGTAGGTCTATTGCTGCGGTAGATTTCCCCGGATAATAGCCGACCATACGTCTATGTGCATAACATTGGGGCTATAGGCTAGTGCTTTCAAACTTTCATTGGAACGTTTATGCAAATAAATGCAATCGCCGCGATAGTGCCTATTCTACTACTTACACTGTCTCCGAAATGAATTTAGGAGTGGAAGGTCAGGCCACAAATACGAATACGAAACAAACCATGCAAAAAAATAAATATGTGTCTTACACTGTGTTGAACGCTCTGTTCTATCAAGGATCATTTATTTTCGCCATTTGGAAGCCTTAGTAACAGTTTATTTTTGGTCTTTTCTTGGAACACTTCTCGGCCAACCTAATGTAGACCACAGAGCTATATATCTCAAGACCGATACGGTTCGATAGCTTGATTGATAGGCGAATGAGGTAAACAAATGTAGGGCTGGTCGGGTTGTGACTGCGGTTTGCTGCAGCCGTACTTACGATCTGAAAGTACGCAGTAATATCTATAGGGCACGCAGGTATTGCCGTAGCATTATATGAGGTTTTACATGCTAGATATATACGAGCGTATGCGAAATTTATTGCTGACTGACACCTTCGATACGAGGTTATACTCTTTTCAATGAAGAACCAATTTCAAAATGAAGCGCGTACAAGTTTTTAGAGATTGGTCGAGGCAACGTGGAAAGGTAATTCTTTTCAAAAGCAACCCTTCTACAAAACCGAAATACAAAATGACAAAACCATGACAAAGTTGATCGAATACTGCCATAAGTGTGGTTGACTTCCTGACTTCATGCTATGCTGAGGACCCAGCAGTGAGCACTGAGGAAGGTTCACCATTAAGCTCTTCATCAGTAAATCAATGCACACAATAATGAACACCATCATTCGTAAAACCCTGCACATAATAAGTCGGGCAATGGTTTAAATGAATCCGTGATCGAGCATAAATTCATTCATCTCCCAGTTCATTTTTGCTGGATGCATTCTTAATGCACATGACATCCGAGCAGAATCGAGCGGTGCATGCGCACTGTATTTTTTTAAATGCGTATTATCGTTGAAATGAAAACTTAATAGTGCCACAGTAATCAGGCACCCAACCCTCGAATTGTAGCAGATGATGTAGACAAGCCATATACTAGACAATGAATACTGCAAATTCTATACATTCAGGTTTTTCCTGTAAACCGAAGGATTGAAGATTTGTATGCTGCAATCTGTAACTCTTTCAGTGTCTCAGTTTATGCCTTATACACAACAGAAGGAGCGGAGATTACTAACGTTGACATGATTCGGTATTTATGATTAAGATTAGTCACGGCAAACAATAGTTCTTTGAATTCATAAAATGTAACCTTCTGTTTCTATGGCCACATATTGTTTGTTTATAATCTCCCTGGTTGATAGTGAATGGAAGAAATTAACAGGTTACAGTTATCTGTTTGCATTTCTTCATGAGCTGCGACATCACGGATCAACCTTGTGAGGCCGCACCCAAATGCACCTCATCTGAGCATCTCTTTCTGCTATTGCAAGATGTCCTGACATAGTTTACATGGTCATGTTTTATCTTGCATGCACAATTATGCAAAGAGACAAACACTACATGAACACAGTCAAGAATACACACACAGAGAAGTTTCATGTTTGCTCTTTAACCATTTTTAGGTTTGAGGTTTTGACAATGGAGGACTCTAATCGCTTGGTTGTATTTCAGGGATAATGAAATTCTATTCATATTCAAACCGGATACGCCAACAGGCAAGTTTTCATGCCATACAAATTTGACAAATTGTTCCCTATTTCCTGATACATCCATACTAGATTTTTTATCTCGATGAGTATCTTTTAGGCAGTATAGAAACAACTATGTAGGCTCAAATGCCCTGATGAAATTAGGAAATGACATTGTTGCTGCTTTTCTGTAGAACCGTTACATTTACCCATGAACAATGATAGATCATCTGACTGGATCACACTAAACGTGGGTGGCAAGATATTTTGTACATCAAAGTATGAAATTCTATCCAGGCTCATCTGAATTCTTTTAAACTAATAATTTTTAATAATTGTCATCTATCAGGAACACATTGGTCGCAGTGGAACCTGAGAGCATGCTGGCAAAAATGTTTAATGATGACTGTGAGTTCGTTGCTATAATGCATTATTGAGAGTTAATGTTACCGCCGATTATATTATGTAGGCCAATTAGAGGAAGTATCAATGAAGATTGCAGATTGCAGACGCGTTTCTAATTTTAGCGATAATCACGCCAAACGGCGACATCATTTCCTTTTTCCTATTTGTTGATGTCAACCACGTTAGCTACTAGACCTGATCAAATGTCATCATTCATCCTGTATTCGTTTGCCTTAGGGAAGTTTTCGAAAACGCCATATCCTTGACAATATGCGCAAAAATGTAACTTTGGGTATCGCACAATGGCTCACAACGTACCTGAGTCACAGGAACGCGGAGAATTCGCATGATGAGTAGAGTGATTGGAACAAGAATACCAGTAATATAGATGAACGCTTGAGTGCGACATCGCCAAATGTCATCGTGTTTGTCGGGTACAATAAATCATTTCTGCTTGGTGGCGATGTTGAGCCAAATCTCGTGCTAAGTCTTAACCGATGACGTGAACATTGATACTAAATTTTTTGTTGAAACTCAGATCAATGGAACAACACTAGAGATGCGTCTGGAGCGTACTTACTTGACAGAACACCAGAATACTTCGAAGTCATATTGGGATATTTGAGACACAGAGAATTGATTCTAGGACCCAACGTTAATCCACAAGGTACACTTTTCCTAACTAAGCCCTTCGAAACAAGTATTCAGCACGGCATTGCGTTATATAAAGCCTTAACTAGGGTAGTTTTGAGCATATTGCAGCAGCGCAAAATATAACGACACGATGCTAAAATTACTAAGTCTTGTGCCACGGTTTGGTCGATTTAGATTGCTTGTCTTGTGTTGCGATGCGGGCGTGTTGACTACATTTGAAAATGTACAATTTTTCATATACTTCCTGTACTATTTCCACAACGTTGAAGTTTAATTGCCTTGGGTGTTATAATGAGTTGTTATGTAATTATTCCCTTGTTGATGCTTTCCACTGTTAATATAGCTCAGCTTCTCAATACGTTTGGTAACATTGCATAACTAAGCGGCCTATCGTTGACTTATATGCTGTCAGAAAATTGTTTATTGTCAATAAGTAGTGAACGCCGCTCAATACAGTAGGCTTTAACTTCAGTGGGGTCTTAGTTTTTGGCCAAACATAACATTTGTTTTAAGTAAACCTTACAGATCATGTTGTTGCATGCATGTAATTATGTTTGCAATGATAGTTTTCATAACACCCATTCATGATTCATAACAAACAATTATGGGCCTATGCTATAATACATCGCCGATGACGAAGCGTGGCGTTTAGTTTATTGTAAAACTTGTCCCCTCTGATATTGTTCCTACACAAAGAAAAATTGTACAATATTTTTCCCAGTGAAATAAATTTCGTGACGGCTGTGAGTTGAGTGTGATGGAATTTTTTACTCATTAAAATTTTCTCTATCTGTTTGGTTAAAGGAGAAGCTGAAAGGAATTTGACTTATGGGCGCACAGTTTCCAAGTCGGTGCACACAGGGTAATCCAATCTCCGATAAATGTTTCGTGCGATGGGTTAATGTACAGAGGACATAAATTCCGCTACCCGTCATTTATTTTTGTGCATTTAACCCGCGAGAGAGATAACCCAGCTACTACCAACTTCCCGACTGTAATTTTCGTGAGAAAGCAAACCTTGGAGGAAATTTCTAATTGGTGCGGCTGTTATGGCAATAACAGTTTCATTGTCCGACGGCTTGGCGCGATGATTTACTATGTTTGCTCGCGAGAAATCTGAGCCAAAGTTAAGACGACTCAAGGGGGTAACTGCAGAATCATACTAAAAATTCAATTACAATTTAGGTGTGTTAGAAGAAGCAAGGTTCTTTGGATTGGAAAGCTTGATTGATAAACTGGAAACTCTTGTTGAAGTGGGTCTATGACCTTTATCTTTCTTCAAATTCCATCCTGCTAGACCAAGATAAAACCCCACATCTTGTCGCCAGTTTCTAACAAACAACACCAAGCGTATTTGCAATTCATGACTCAAGTTCGACCTCTTTTCTCTGATGTTTGACTCAGAATATTCCCCACACTAGCACTCAAGTTCGACCCGTTTCCACTGGGAACTTTCCTCACGCTAGTGCTCAAGTGCGACCCGCTTTCACTTGGAATTTCGCCGCTCTAGCGCTGATTACCCCATGCAGTTTATAGCAATGGCTTTTCTTATTTGAAGGAATATCGCCCTAAGACTGATCACACGCCGCTAACGAGAAGAGAAGTCATCAACGCATTACTTGTTAATCAAACCAACTGTGAACTTCGATTTCAAGTAATGATTTTCATTCTTTGCATCAGAGATAGCTAGGGGTTTGGTGTTTAATTTTGCATGCAAACCAAAACTTGTCACACCACGAATAACTAACTGTAACTGTAACTGCTTCATGAAACGATAAACCATTCATATACTGCCGGACCGCATGTGGTCGTCACGTCACCATATTATGTTAAATCAAGATTTGCCACGGTTAAACGTCAGGCTGGGTTAGTGTCGATATCAACTTGCTATGCTATGGCACTGGTGGCGTCTAGTGCGAGTTAGCGACCAACGCGAAGGGTTCAGAGATTTCTGTAGGTTCGTTACACTGAATATTTTCAGAAAAGCCATAAAGCATATTATATGACAATCTGAATTTGCATCTGTGCAATCTCAGATATTTACGTAGGATGCCTGAAACATCAGATATATATTAACAAGACTCAATGTAACTTGTGTTATGATCTCTGTAGTATTTACCACATAACAATTACGACCCCAGCAAGATTTCACCACGGGGTGTAGAATCATCAAGCGATGATCAACTAATCAACCACGCATACAACATAGTTTAATCATCCATATTTGTGTAATGCGGCGTCCTGTCTATTTTGTATATATGAGGGCTCAGTGGGGGAAGTGTAACGGTCTGTGGTCTCAACGTCTTATGTTAGATATTGATGCTCGTCTGTCTCGTGGTCATTACGTAATTGTGTTTTAGATATAATGAACGCCAATCGGTTTCGACACTATGAGTTGGTATAGTTAATCTCGCTATTGAAGCGGCGCGTTTCCAAAAATATCGCACCTGTGTTTGGTGGAAATATAATCATGTTTCCTTAGCCGTAAGCTCGTGTTTCATTTTTAGTCTATACCAATCATGACTACCATCTTTGTTGCTATCGGTTAGAAAAAACGCCCGCTGTTTCCCCGTTATTCGTCTTTTGATGTATCTCAATGGAGGCAAATTATGATCGATGGCCTCACTGCCTTGAATATAGATCTGTATATTTGGCATTGAACAGAGATTCGGAGACCGTCGATGTGATGGATACTGTCTTCGGTCAAATGCCAAGCTTTATGATTCGTATGGGTAAAAGCTTTCTTGAGATCACTGTTGCGATGGTAATAGCGAAATTATAGTACTGTGAAAATGTGATGAGCTATTGGTGCTCTACTTACTCTAGAACTACTTAAATATATATAACCCGCCTTTAACGCTATTACAACGACCGCAGATATGCAATACCGTAAACCGCGCTTGTTTGCCCAGGCTAAGATTGCAGCACGCTATGCTGAACGCATTATTTTGTCGATACAACAGTAAACAAATGAACAACAACGTTGATTTCCGTTCTTCTCGCTTGCTTCCGTGTAACCTGCCAGTGCTGGCTGTTGGTGTACGTCGGTATAATCACCATGTATGGCATCTATTAAGATCGGCTCTTATGAGTGCACTACGTGGCTGCGGGGTGTGGTTTGGAAACGTGGCAAAATGCAATGAGCTAATCAGTTCTGAGCTATATTGCTGGTCTTACGGCCCTCAGAATTCAGACCCGTACACGAAGCTTCAAGTTTGGTTCAATGTTAGCACCAAAGGCAACTCACATGATATAACGCAACACAAATCTGTGTAGGAGCGTTGACAAATACATGTCAACATCATAAAAATGCATTTTCGCCGGGATGTTAGATACTGTATCTATGTGGAGATACTCGTGCTATGCCTATATGCTTGGGGTGAGCTCATTTCCATCTGTAGATGCTGAGTACCAACTTTTTTGGGTCGCTGTGTTTTAGGGAATGAATTTTTCTGGAGCGGATCTTTCGCAGCTCGATCTACGCTATATAAATTTCAAACTTGCCGATTTGAGTGGATGCGACCTCACGAAGGCGAATCTATATTCATGTTCGTTCGAAAGAGCGAATTTAACGCAAGTCAGGATGGACGTAAGGATCGATATTAGTTCGAATAGCGTGATTTTTGGAATACATGCACTCTAAATTATCCCACAGGGAGCTAATTTGCAAGGCGTTAAGATGCTATGTTGTAACGCAGAAGGTGCTTCTATGAAAGGTTGCAATTTTGACGATCCGTCTGGATTAAAAGCTAACATGGAAGGTGCGTTTATTTCTCCATCGAAAAACAGCAGATCGCGGGGATTCCGAATCACTGAATAAATCGCCACGATAACTTATTGGAAAGGGGGATTTCTCTTTTCTGCGGCGACGCTAATTTGTTTACTCCCACTTTTTCTGATTGACTGAGAACATTGTAACTTGCCGTCTGCAGATTCATTTCTCTTGTTGGCCCAACACAAGTCGAGACCTCTTAATCTCGTTTTCGACAGGTGCGAATATGAAAGGCGTCAACTTCGAAGGGAGCCTTATGGCAGGAGCTAATTTGCGCGTGGCGACTTTGAAAAATTCAAACTTGAGAAATTGCAATTTAAGAGGAGCAGTGCTTGCTGGAACCGATCTAGAGGTGAACGCTTGAGTAAATGGGTATTATTTTCGGCGCGATTTCGTCGCCACTTAATTTTCTGCTTACGAGTTGAGTTTAGCCCAAAACATCTGCTCGACCCGAAAACGTCACCGAACTGGGACTATCCTGTACGCAAGGCTCTCACGATTCTGACATTTGATGCTAAGTGGCGAGGATTTCCACTTGGACGATTCTAGTGATTGCGATCGCTGTTTCGAGCGACAGGATAATTGCTCTTGCGACCCCTTTGTGCATCCTTTCGGCGTACTCGATCTCATTGAATCCCTCCCGTCTCTATGTCTTGTTTGGGTATAAACACAGATGCTAATACGTGATCGTTGCTAAAGGATTGCTAGATCACCGATGAAAGTCGAGGTAATATAAAAGATAACGCACGCCTGCGTAGAAAATCTCTCAACGGGAAGTTACGTAGCATGGTAAAAATGGCGGGTTTTCTTTGGAGGTCATATCTTGAAGTTGTTACTTATAGTAAATTGGGTTCCTCCAAAAAATTGCGAATGATCGAAATCGCTCAGCGAGTCGCGTCCGCCTATCTTGGCACGAAATTGTCGAGCCTTCCGCTTTTGACATGTGCTAGGGGGTTTGTCGAGCAAGATGGAGCACGTTCGTTCGTCTCACTTGGTCGCTCAGCTGCAAAAGCGAAATTCGTTCGAAACGATCTATCGATGCAACAGTACAAGTCATCGACTATTAGCTATCATTCTGCACAAGATTGATCTTGAATTCTTTATCCGCTGCTAATACAAAAATGGTTTCTGCAGACTTGAAAATTTTGGAATTGATAAGGATTATTATTCAAGCGCGTGACTCATCGTGGCGGTTGATATTTTGTTGCGTTCCCTTGGCATATTGTCATTTTTAAGTGTTTGTAAAAGGGTGCCATTTTCGTGCGCCCTCTCAAAAACCTGGTGCCGACCTGTTCCTGATAAAGAATATGGCGGCGTTACAAGTGGTCAATTTAATTTTAATGGGATTAAGGGATAGAGATTCGATGTTCTTGTAGTCATAGTTGATCAAACTTTACCTTACTAATTCTTGTCAATACATTGTATGGGACAATTTCGCTACTTTATAGATTTGGTGTCATGCCGTTAATCCCGTCATCCTAAACTATATGACTTGGAATGCGTTACTCATTCGATCCAGAAGCTTTTTGAAGACTGCCTAGATCCCTTCATTCCCTTGTATGATACTAATCGACGTACTGTTGGTACAAGGAGAGCGCAGCCCAACTGTGCATTAATGTGATGGTTACCCGTGTGGAAAAGACAAATGAGGCTAATGAGGTTATTCGGCCCGTAAATTACCCAACCAAGTGAGCCGTCAGGCTAGCTTCGAGTGCTTTTACCTTGGTGATGATACCAGATCGGGGAGATTATTATTATGAGGATATGAGCTTGTAAAGCGCCCAAACTAATGATGACTATACTCTTGGTTGGCAGACTCGTTGTGCGTTAACAATTAATCTTACTTGCGTGACCGACGATGTTTTCAGCGGAGCCGTTTTGTCGCTATAAAATTGAGCTGACGCATTTGTTTGTGATAACGTGGTCTACCTCGTTGAGAACACGTAATAAAATACGAGTATACCAATGTTTATCCCTGCGCATTATATGATATTGGAGTGCTTGTTGATATATCTAGTTTGTGGTTCAAGTTTATGTATTCTTATGGGTGATACGCCGTCTGCTTTGTGCAACCATGTATTGCAAAGGTACGAAGGTTTATGTACCTTAAATTTCTACTTGATAATTTGAAACATTGGACTATTCAGTTTTACTCACGCACATTCCGACTTATAAATTCCCAGGCACGCAGGACCAATTCTTTGACGCTTACGTCCCTTACGATCGTCCCGACATATCGCTACCTTCTATCAAAATCCTATACCACCTAATATGAACGTTACTTTGTTTAGAACTGCGACTTATCCGGGTGTGATTTATTCGAGGCTAATTTACGTGGATGCAATGTCAAAGGGACCAAATTTGAGGAAATGTTGACTCCGCTGCATATGACACAGACCGTTCCGTAATGAGCATTGAGCGACTACTTTGAACGTTTTGTGTGACACAATAAGCGATTGCCATCGGCCATATGGTATCTGGATTCAACGTACCGCCCAATTAATTAGTTGATTATCCAAGTTTACATCAGATTTTCACCAACAAAAATTAGGACGTCGTTATCGATATACCTCACTTAATACTGGAGCTAAGCTCAGACCGCTTACGGTTGATATTTCTGATTTGCGTTACGTTGAATCCGTGGTGGACTTCTAACAATATAGCTATATTTGTCAATGGCGTGGTTATACATTTATTCTATGTTCTTTTTGTGAATTATGCTAGTAGGCAGTTTTATATCTCTGTATTCTTGTGGTTTTCTTCATGATGTTATCCCATCAGTTTATTTTTATTTATCTCTACTGTACTTAGATAATACACAGCGACACGAAACACGCATTGTCTGAGTTGAGCTGTTGACAAGCCTAAAAATGATCCATAACCGCTAGTTGGCGTTAGAGCAGTAAATCTAGGATTTTTGAATCTTGTTATAACTGGCGCCATTTTGGTTCGGTACTTGGAGTTATTGTATGCTGACCAAACGTCTCGAATCCCGATGAAGCAGCTCGCTTATTGTAGTTATGAAAAGGTACACTGCTATATGCGGGCCATTTCACCTTAAGAAAATTAATATCGCCAATCCGCATATAACAACGAGGTGTTTATTATGAATGTCCTTCGAGGTAGGCCTATACTGATGAGTCATCAGTGATGATCGACGGAAGTAATATTGATGGCAGTGGCAGACGAAATCAGGCCGCAAAAAACAGTCGAGCTCAGTATCGACGCGGTCAGCCGAACTTTCTATCCCTGGTAGTCACTCTCAAACAGGCAAACCTCGGAGGTAGCCTACAGCACGTACATACATCTATGTAAAATGTTTTATTAAAGAACAAATTATCCAACACTATAAATCACACTGAAAAGGCTAAAAACGTAAACACAAACAGCAAAATTATATTCTCGAAACTCCTTTACTTCGTTGTCGCCAAGGAAATCCCCTGGTATAGACTATATAGGGTCGTTGTTACTATTATTCCACTGCGTTGCTATAGGCCTATTTCTGTAACATTAATACAGTACATCACAATTTGTAAACGGCCACTTAGGAAGCGGAAAATTCCTGATATTCTTGATTGAAAGAGCTGTAAGGATCTTATCGAAGCATGTGCATATCGAGGATGTTTAGAACTATGTTCGAGCGACATTACTAAATATACTGTATATACGACTAAAGGAGTGAATAAACACAGCTTTCTAATTGTACCCTCTATTGATGAGATTGTGTACCGCAAACGAGGGTGGACCTGCAATGGGGGAGGAAGCACTCGATCGACGGCTCCCTGATGGATCATATCGGCCCTGTTGACGGTTAAGATTGTTGATCATGGTTATAGGTGAATCGTACATATTCATACAGTCTGAGCCGATATGTTCGTGCATATTTTCGGACATATGTCTTTGCGGCCTTCCTCCATAATAATGCGGATCCATATGAGATGTTGGCGGTCCGGACGGGCTGGTTTGTTGAGCTGTTGGGGAAACTTGACGGTTCCGCATGCTCTCTGGATGAATCTCACTTTTTACTGGCATACTATTTGAACGGTAGACGCTTTCGTGTTGCTTCATTTCGGGAGGGTGAGAGTGTATTGGATCCAGCAATTTTGTAGGGCTAGTATGACCTGCTTGTTGACCACTTCCGGTGTTTGTTTGGATCGAGCTGAGCAGTGCTGCTGGAGGCGGAATTTGCGGAAGATTGTAGTCTGCAGTTCCGTCGTTTGCTTCTTTTTGGCTACCGCAAGGTTCTCGACGTTTTCTTTTTCTTCTAAAAAGCAAACACGACGTTTATGAATTTGCGATACGCATTAATGCTGGGTATTAAATTATTTTAATCCGATAGTCCGATTATAAGATCAAAATCTACAGTTCTATATAGATTTGAGGCCCGTGTACTTGAACTTGAGTCAAGTGTAATTGACCCGGAAGCTAACGTTGAACTGAAGGCATGTAGACCTTTCTCGCGTTTACTAGAACTTGAGTCCAGTGTAATTTACCCAACCATAAACTGAAGCCATGCGCGATCTATAGTCAGAGACTGTGCGGAATTTCACTAAAGCCTCAAGGGCTAATTAATTATGTTCCATTATTGTTAGAGTTTACCCCGACAGTCAAATATGGCGTCAACGCGCTAATTAACCCAATCATTCCTGTGATATTTCTTTGACCTGATCGACGATTGCCCTTTCTCAGAACTCCGCCCGTTTGTCAATGCGGCTGTATAAATTACATGCATTATGCAGGGAGCTGTTATTGTAGCCAGCTGACTAAATGGATGTTTTGGGTGTCATCACAATCACCTTAATGTGTCCAAATTACGATGTATTCGAATCGTTAACTGCCTGCTTTCGATCGACATGTCATCATATCATTCACAGTGAGACCTATGAGTGAGGCCGAGTCATGGCATGGGATACTCTGTGCGTTGGTATAGTCTAAACACGGCTGATAAGTCTAGTCTAAACAACGCTTCTAGCGGGCTATGGTGTAAAATAACTCGTTATTGCCTTGCTAATTTTCATGATCTCATTATAAAAATTGCATCGTAATTAACAAGGTAATTGTGAGTCTCAAAGTCCCTCGGACGTCATGATTGACCCCTAAATAAGAAACGGCTATCAAACGTCCGTTGGCTATTCAGGAAAGACCAAGCCGCTGATGTCGCTTCACCGTAGCATAGAAACCAAGAGAGCTATCTAAAATCTGGTGGCTTAGACGGAGTTATAGAATATTCTCACTTGGTGTGATTGAACTTAAAAATCTTTAACAACGGGTATGTTTTCGCATTTTCACCAAATCAGCTGCTATAAATCTATCGTTGTTCTGCTAATTAGTCTAAATACGTACACTTACCTAAAATTTCCATTGTCAAACATTTTTTCACAGTTGGGGTCCAATGCCCAGTAGTTTCCTTTGCCTGGGTCGTCTTCATCACGCGGGACTTTCTTGAAGCAGTCGTTCAATGATAGATTGTGTCGAATAGAATTTTGCCAGCCAGCCCGGCTCTTCTTATAGAACGGAAAATTTTCTGCTACATATTGATAAATCTGGGCGAGAGTGAGCTTCTTGTCTGGTGAATTCTGGATCGCCATAGCTATGAGAGCTGAGTACGAATATGGCGGTCTCACCAACTTGAATATATCTGATTGACTCGATAGCGAGAGCCACGGAAAATCTGATCCGATTCCATGCGGCCCGAAAAACTGCCGGGGTGTATACGAAGCTGGTGTCATATACGATGGATTATACGGATTTCCAGCGGCGGCGCTTATACTCGCTGAACCAGCCGCCGCTGCATTAAACCATAAATAAGGAGTAGACGCACTCGAAGAGTAGTCCAACGCTGACGGGTATGAATGATGTCCAGCAGCGGCTGCGCTTGCGTTGGGACTTCGGGCAGCTACAGCTGCGATCGAATTCTGATTATAAAAATTATCATAAATAGGGGATGTCCCCGGTCCAACTCCTGGCCCATCTAAAAGTTCATGATGCGGTGTGTAATGGTGATGGTGATGTGTTGGCATCGAATTCATGGCGTTCTTGAAGGGTTTTTGCTGAATATAACTTCTTCCGTAACGCTTATCAATGGTTGCTGTCGCTGTTGCTTTCACGATCCACACTCTGTCAGGTTGTTCACAATGTGCAGTGCCGCGTTCAGGAGAGCCTTTGTTAACAAAAGACTTTAATGGAGATGACCAGGCGTGATGTAAAAATTCTGCTGATTGTGGAAAGTCTTCTTTTGATTTGTATAGCATTCTAACTTCAGCACGCGATGTATCCGATCTGTTGTGTAAGAAATTACATAGCATAATCCTCTGAAAGCTTCATATATCATCCCTTCAACGTCCAGCCCCAGTTCGGGAGGACACATGCAGTAGGAAATATTTTATCATATTAAGCCATGTCCGCAAATACACGACAACAATTCTCTGACTCTATTAGTTTCTATTGCCAACGCATCTGATTAACATACCTCTGTATTATAAACAATACCCAATACAGGGAAACGGCGTTCATTCATTCTATTTTCTGCCTCGACTATACCTCAACAAATACATGATATAGTATTCTTTAGGCATTCCTATTTCGCCACAGGCTCACATTCAACTCAACGATATCGTAATCGTTCGCGTTTTCACAAAAAAAATCATCTGAATCACTTCAGCGCAACCTCCGATTTATATCGAGTTTGGTTTATTATATAAAAATGTTCCCCCTTCACCACAAGTTAAGATATCCAAGTAGTCCTCAAAATTGGATGGGTCGTTGCATTTGGCTTTGTTACTGGGCGGCTTCACTCATCCGAATTATTTCGCTATTCTCCTGCATCGGGTAAACATCGTAAAAAATAAACACGATATAGGTGACATAACAAGCTACCAAGGTTTATCCAAAAACCCGTTACAACCAAAAGCCCCGGTTTTTATATTTGTAGTAAAAATAATTGGAGTTCGTTGGCTACTCGTTGCGATTTGATCTGTCGCATCGTTTATTGCATTCTAGCAGTTACAGAACTTGGGCCGTAGAGACCGTTTTGTTATACGCAGGAATTATTGCGACTATTATATATACAGTACAATTATAACGCACCAAATGTAGCAATTAATCATAAGTGATCATTGCAGATTAGTTTGACATAGGACAAATAAAAAGTCGAACTCACCATTCTATCCGCCGGCGTAATGCTTGTTGTTACTTTGAAAGATTTTTCGTCGTCTACGGTTCGATGAGATGTCTAGCAAATGCTTTATAATCTTGAGGCGATACTGATGGCTTCACTGCTCGTCTTGGCCAATGTGTTGCCTTTTTTACGGTAGTCGATCAGAGAGAGGCGCTTTTAGATGGAGAGAATTAGAGTTATACAACCAGCGCTCATCCAATTCTATATCTGTTGCATTTTGGTACAGAAACAAAAATAACACTCATTTTGAGTTGTTTCACCTTTCGTTTATATATTCGACTAGAGAATGTTAAGTATAATGTCATATATCCAATTGGAATTAACTCCTCACTGTCCACATTGCGTACCTATTCAAGTTTCAAAATATACAGACAAAATTAGAATCCTGTGGTATGAACAAGTTGATTAAACTTTGTGTCATTTGATGTCTAACAAACATAAGAAATCGTTGTTATAAACTTATGCTTCGTTTAAGATTAATTCAGTGTGACTTAAGCCACAAACTTTGCGCTACTGTCACAGCAGATTGAATTCTTGCTACTCGGAGGTAGTTAAATGAAAAGTGAAGATTAGGAATCTATAAAATAATGATTACATTGCAAGTATTATTTACATTTCGTTTCTTCTATTTCCCCTTCGGGTGTCTAATCATTATCTGATCAAACCTTTCTGGTGATTGTAAAATACGATTTCAAGGTCTGACGTTATCTTGTTTATATCCGTGTGTTGAACGCAGTATCGTAACTTGTTTCTGCTTGTTTTATGGTTCCGCTAATTACTAATATTAGACCTTTGCCTGAGGTTTAACATGCCCTTCATAATATCTGTTTCCGTGGAACGTTAATGTTCCGGTGAGGAATATGTGGGTCAATCGCTACGGATCTTTGACTACCTACAGTAGACGTTTATGGAGAAGTTTAGTATGGTCCAATATATAAACGAAAGTATAATGTTAGCACAAATTTAGCGCCCAGTCTTGGTGTATTTAGAAATATGTTCGCAGATTTATCAGATGAATAAATAAGCCGAGGTTGGAAGTACAATATGTGACGTCATTGTAGGCTACTTTTGTACGGCCTTCTATCTAATCTACAGTCTACACTCTACAGCAGTATCTTTAATCGCCTGCCATCAGTTCTATGGATGATATTCGACGATTTTGTATCGCGAATGGATCTTATATGATCGCCTACTGTTAGATTTCTTGAGAGCCTGCTTTGGCTAAATGGATAACAAAATCTTCGTGCGGACATAACGGTATTAGTTCGATGAGATGTAGTTTGATCGAGAATTGAACTCTAGATTTTCATGAATGGCTATCTATAAAGCTGCAGTCACAGTCTGTGGTAAATTTTGGCTACGGAGTGTTTTATATTCAAACCGGAATTATGGATCAGATAATTGGTCGTCCTTGTCGTTGCATGAGCTGAATGTGATAAATGCCAAGCACTTGTAAATGCATGTGCGGTGGTTTACAGCTTATCGGTGAATCCGGGTCCTCTGTACGAAGCGCAGTATGTAATCATTGGTATTTTTCAAGTTTGCCCCATCGATGGTGAACAAATGCGTGAAAAAATCAAATCAGAATGCTTTTTTTGATTCGTAATTAGCTCGAGCTTGATCTAACCAAATGGATTTTGCGTTGTCAATGACCTGCTCATTACATTCTGGAATTGGCGGGCGTGATTTTGCTTGAGTGAGCGTGCAATTTCACACGGCAGGCCACAGACAGCAAGCTCGTGGTAAAATGCATTGTGGGAAATTGTATTTCTAATCATGATTGACTTTGGGATAATCCAGCTTCTTTCCGTGTAATTATTTATTCCGTTCCGTGAAAATTTAATGAGGATGCTGCTGTTTTGAACACTTGGACTGAAAACAAGCGGGCTGTCATTCATGCCGACATTTTGCCATGTGTTGGGTCAGTTCAAAAAATTGCAAAATCCTTTTCCTTTCAAGCATTCTGAATCGCAAATGTCAGCAATCGGTTAGAAATTCTTCAAAGTAAATTGATTCTATTTCACCAGCGGTTTTATCTGAACATCAAAGTGGTGCCGCTTCATAATATCATTCATAAACTAATGAAATAATGCTGCGAATTCCAACTCGATACAACCGACTCGTAATCCTTGTTGTTACCAGAAACTCGCGAGGTTGTTTAATCGTTGATTGTAAATATACAAGGGGGTCTGGTAATGGTGGGCGTCCGGTAACACCCAATTCTTTCAGAAATATTCCACGAAACAAAGGAAGACTTGAATATTTCCCACCTTCAATCGACGCTTGAAAGGCACCTCCTCAAATGTACAGTTTACGTCATCTTTTTCTGGTCCATTCTTCGGGGAAGATGTGTCCTCCAACGTAACACCCTCATTTATATAACCACGTGATAAAATCCTAAAATGTAGGCGCTCTATGGAAGTTTTGTAGATATTTTGAACGAGTCGTTGCATTTGTGTTGCTTTCTACGATTGCCAAACGTGGTGGGGATGTTATCTGTGCATCATGTTTTTGTACATTTGGTACAGAGTGCATAAATTAGTTGTTGTTTTTAAAAGTCACGCTGCTCAAATCCTTCTTGCTCATGCACAAGCGTGAGATCACCCGCTCCCTCTTACCCTGTACGTCTTTAGTATTGAATTTATAGCATGATGAACCGCAAATATTTGGCTGGTGATATTGGAAAAACATGCCTGTTTGTCACTTATGGATTCACTGCTTTTGGATACGCACGGTACAAGAAAATTTTCAGATCGCAAAGTAACTAAGTAAAAATGGAATGATTCGCAATAGCTATTTCAAAACTGCGTAACGGAACTTGTGTCGTTCCTTTTGATTTAACGCCCGCCACATTGTAACGTTCCTTGACTCTTGTTACTATTTGAGGGTAAATGTTGGCGGTAGCAACAGCGAAGATGACGAAATTTTGTCAACTTTGGACTTTATTGTCTTTTTTTATCGGATGTTTCGGCCTGCTACTCGTGTTTTAATCTAGCTAATTAATTCTCAAGCGCAAACGTAGAATTTCAACATTAGGAATTCTTTTGTTAGATAGTTTGATTGATGCCTAATCTGACCAGCGCCTTAGCAACATCTTATTCGTCGTGTTTGTGATATCTTATGTCATCTGAAGTTACCTCGGAAAAACCGCTGCTGCCAATTCGAATGTTCGTTTAACCGTCTGGTGAGACCTCACCTGGAATTTGCTTCACGCCTGTTTGTGTAACGACTGTGGTAAAACGTGGACCATCTGTTTGAATTCATGGCATTTAATAATCGGAAAAGTAACCGAAAAAGGACGGGTTTGTCTGATATTACAACGTGTATACATGAGTATATGTTGATTTTACGTAGGCTACTTTTCAAGTCGGTGTGCGGTATCGAAGGTTGTATGAACACACAGTTGTTGCACTCATGCTCAGGGCCACTGAGAACTAAATCCCGTTGGTCTTGGTTGGTTCTTGGTTCTCTGTTTTGATAACTTTACATAAAGCTGCGGCTTTACCCATATGGCATGTTGTGTTTTCGAGTCGATCCATATTGTGTCCTGGAATGGAACTATAGTAATATATAGCTGAGGTATCGAAATTTTCTACTCTGTCAGTCTGTTTTAATTAAGACTTTTGATATGCCACGGAACATCCAGCCAAAATTGTGCTTCGATTCGCTATACATAACTGAGAGTGGTTATCGCCCTCTAAGAGTTTGCAATATCGATCCCTTCTCGGATACCTTTTGACGTCACTGATCTCATCGATGCGTCCAGGGAAATACGAGAAGTCGAACATGTCCTCTAACCCATTAGGACATTTAGTCGACCCTGAAATTGCGCCATTATGTATCGTTCTTCTATAGTGTTTTCGACAGGGTCTATTTCCACAGCCTACCCGTGCTTGCGTGACTGTGGATGCAACTTTCGGATTCCGCTCTCAGGTAACATTTTGCACAATGACGTTTTAGCAGATTAGCGCCATGTTAATTTCCTCCACGCATCTAATTATCTGAGTCGCATGAAATTTGATACTTGATTCGCCTTGTCAACTCTTGCCTCCCAAAGATCAAAGACAAGCCGTGAATCGAATGATTTCTGTACAAATGAAACAAGATCTAACTTCTTACTATTTCGTCGCAGTGCGAATGTTGTTGTTCGTCACATCAAAGTATCGGCCGCCTCGCGTATTTTCAAAACTTTAACAAAAACTTTTATGCACCATGCGTTGATTATCTTTGGAAAACTGTGGAATTCAGACTTGCGAAATGGCATCACTACTATTGAAACGAATATAGCAAAAAGTGTGTTGGCTCATGTACAGTTTTACAAAAAAATGAGGCCGGACCTCAAACCCGTGGTGACTATTTATGGTATATGCTGTTGGTGGTTCGTCACCGACTCCGCTAACGCATTTTTGTGTTATTGAAAAGGTCCGTTCTCAACGAATCGTGAAATTCTCTACATACGTTCTCTACCCATAGATATATATATGCTGGGGTGTGAATTTCATTACCAATGCGATGGTGCGGTGTTCGAAGTTTTAAGAGGGTGATGATTTTAATAAGAACTACTTATCGCATCGGCCGCGTTGGTATCTTATAACTTTGAAGCCAGTTTCCACAAACGGCGAAACACAACGCTTGAATCAGCGAGCATACATGAGGAGCGAAACAGCGCAGGACGCAACTATATAGCGCAACCCATTAGCTCTGGCAGCACGCGCACCGAAGCCAAGGTACAAAACAATCAAGACCATCTGGGTAATAATTGGCGGAACGCAATCAATTAGCCCGTATTAATTATGAACATATATCTCGCACAATTCCCGGTGGTAATGCAAAGGGGGCATTGCGTAGGACATCTCGGTTTTTGTGTTGACGTCATCAAACCATGAGCGTACACGACTGCGGCTACGGCGAAATGGGGTTCGCATGGCGACTGCATATACCCACCATTCATCGCATACAACAAGACCCCTTCTCCACTCATATATTGCCAGAAGCAGATTTTTGATGCCACCGAGATTCCTGTTAAAAGTCGTCTGCAATGCACAGGCGGCAGATATACTGGCCTAGTCTGCGTTTGTTTATGCTTGCAATTCCGACCTAAAACAAAATATACTGCTTTAAGAAAAGCTTGAGGCGTTAATTCTTTAATAAGGCGTGTTGATCTGATAGCAATGAAACCTATTGATAAAGGCAATATATCGTACGCTTGCCACACGGTATCCTCTTCTTTTATGGCGTCTCTTGTTCACACCCTGGCTATTTTGGTCGATATGTTGGTAGATTGAAGAATTTCTGTGATGTAAGCGTAATAAGACACCCACTCCAACGATGCTTTACTTTTTATTTTTGCCATTTTCGACCGTTTTGGCACCTGCGTAATGGTGCGAAGCACCGAGGCGAATCAAACTCTGCTAAAAATTCTTCGAAGCATCATTAGAGAAATGGTTAGCCATTTCGTTTTTATGTCGTTTGCATGTGACACCTGCTGTTTACAAAGACTATTTGCCGCGCGCAGCGGACCTTTTCTGCAAATCAAAATTCTCACTTAGCAAAAGTAAATGGCCCTCGCCCAAAACATTTTGGAATGTGTGCCTAAATATGGAACAATTACGCAGAGTCCAGAATTCACTTATCGCAATACGATTGATATGCGATGATATTTGACTTAGCCAAACAGTCAACAGCTATACGAAGAAGCTTCAAGCATGAGGGTCAAAGTGAAATCATGTAAAGATCGACCTATACATACACACACCATCATTCAAATTCACCACCATATCCACATACGTGTATAGAGCCATATACACCTTCTGTAGATATGGTTATCTGTTGAGGGAATATATCTTTGTAACCATGTAGTTGTACCGGGTGTCATATTTCACTATGGTGTATTTGAAATTGGTATAAGTATATATGTTCCGCCATGGCCAAACGTGCGCCTTACTCCTTTGCGTCAACTTGAATCTGGTGAAACAATTCATTCAAGTAGTGTCTGTCGGGAAAACTCAATTTCCATTCTATATTTCTAGCATTTTCGCTCGTTGCAATCAGTCAATAAATTGACAGTATACATAGCCTATATCTGATGTGAAACTAAGTTTCCTAATTGCAGAACATAAATTTCAACAGCTCATATTTTCCTGCTTGATTAGAAGCTCATACAGAAGTTCTATCATCTACGATGAAACCATTAGCGACGCGCTGATCGAAACAACGGGACGCATAACAAAATGCCTTTCAGTCGGAAGGAACAATCCGATTTCCGTATTGAGCAAAATGGACGCTCCAACGACTATTACGATTGGTTTATTTTTGTTTTGTGCGCTCGACGGATAAGCATCTGGCGTGCATCTTCCGTTACGGTGAAGCTAGCCACACGATGTTAGCCTTTAGCCTGTTCAGGGGGATGATACTATTTCCTTGGCAGATTAACAACGGTTTCTTTCGCTTTTAAAAAAGCTTTCTTTTGGCGCATCTCCCTAACGGTAATAGGCAAAGCTAAAAGGGAATATTACCCGAAACGTAAACGACGATTTGATGCGAGAATAGCTAATTGAATTATCGCACCGAATCGTGATGATGTTTATAGTGTATTATGAGGCCTTGATCGTACGGAAATGCGTTTTGACTCGTCGACGGCTACAGGTCAAATGGAGCTGCACAAATTTAGGACAGAGTGAAATCATTATCCGTCAAATTTGAAATGGCGTCAGCGAAATCGTAGACAAATATCGTATTCTGTCAAAATCTTTTTATGACAATCAAGAATAATACCATTATAGGCAAAATTGATATAAAGCGAATAGGTTCTTTTTCGATTCGACACATGGCATTTTGTTCTTTCCAGGGATTTTGGTTTCTAAATAAGATGAAATTTAGAGATATTTTATGACGCCAGGCCTTAATGACAGCCTGTCTATCAAAACGGCAACGTTACTCATTTTTAATTCAGTGTAAGTTGAAATTCGAACAAAGCGGTTTTTAATTATTTCATCCAACAAACTCTTTTAAAATCGCCAAAAATTTCGGAGTGCTGTTTTGTAACGAGATCATACGCGGAGTTTATTCATTAGACACTTCACCAACAGCTCGATTGCTAGTAAGTCCGGGTTACAACCCGATACTATCGACAGACGTACTCTAAGCATTGACCTGGCGTATACCGAAGTATTTGAAAACGTCATAAATTCAAAACAATGTGAGGACGTGGTGATACTGCTAGTCAGTAAAGCCAGTGCCATCATCAGCGCTATTCCAAATTGCCCTGGCCGTCTGCATTTTCAGAAGAGGGATTAGAACTCAAGAGACAGTGCTTTGGTGGGCGACGACCTAATAATTACACATTAAGATTGCGCGCCCACGATCGTGCACGGCCCAGTCTACCTTTTCATTAGCATTACAATCTGGATTTCAGTGATTTCCATGATATCCATCGTCGCAGTGGTCTTGGTCAATCTGTCAATCATGCAATAGAAAATCAGTGCTTATTTGGATAATCGATTCACTGTTTGACCTCGATATAACAATGGAGACGCCACAGGAAAACGTGCTCAATGTAGCATTTTTAGATGGATTAGTGAATCTTAATTTTTCCTGTTATCAGCCGAATTTGAGTAACGGCAATGTTTTGGGCCGTTTATCTGATTCGATCTACATGTTGTTTGATGAGAAGTGCATTCCTAGAGAGACCTTAACTAACGTCACCGTTTACGCGACAAGTTGAAATTTGTAAGCTGAAAAATGTGACTGTTTATATTAATAGGACGCCATTGACATTCTGCTTACAACGAATCAATAGCTAACAGACGAAATCAATTAGACATCCTCCATGTTTTTCGCATGTTTTATAATCAGTGCAGCGCATTTCAATTTTGACGAATTTCTGCCGGCTGGAATTCGACTTAAAAGCGGCTGCCGAGAATCCACCAGACTACTGGAGACGCCACTTCACTTCCACCGATGGATAAACAAAGCGACGGATTAGCTAAAGTTCTGTTTAGATTAGTGCGAAATCGCGACCTGTATAAAGACGGCAGGCCAAGCCTAGCCTTGAGCTGATTTTGTTGAATTAAAATATCATCAGCGGTTCAGATAAATAGCAATAATCACTTGTCAAACGTGGAAATGTTTCGCAGAACGTTGCTTACATGTTGCCAAGATATACCAAACCGCTATTACTCTGCCATAAAGACTTTTAACCCTTGGTCTATAAATCCTTGATTTCCAAGTATTCACCAAATCAAGATTCAGAAGTTGAGCTTTTCAGCTTGGAATTGCTACTACAAAGTAAAGAGAAACTTAAATTCTTTCATTGAAGTATAGTACGTGAGACGTGATGAGTATAGATCTACTGTATGTACTTGTTACTTCGTTACTGCCTACCTCGGTGTTGTACAGTTACGATACCCGGATGGGTGCAGGGTCTGATCAACACCTGTTGATAAACCAGCCCAATCATACATATATGGACTGAAAACATGTACGTGGCATTGGTTTTAAACACAAGGATTGATAAAACAGAGGTACATATGAAACTGCGAATCTGAGACAATATTTGATTTTCCAGGTTTGCTAACGCGATCCGCATTGTATCAACCCAGTGGTATTCTGTTGCGCCATCTACCGACAAATATCGTTCTACTAGCAAAGTAACGTTATCGCATCGTCACCATAAATGTACAATTTACTCTGGCAAATGACATATTAATGCTATCAAATTTGAATTGAGATCAAATCAACACGTCAAAAAGCTCAATGAGACACATGTTTCCTCACAGAGAGAAATATTTCCCAGAATACTCACTATTTTTTGATTCGGTGTGATCCGGTAATCGGCAATTGAATTCAGCGAAAAGCAACTGTATTTAGTGTAAAATTACGACAGCTTCCTGTCTGAAAATTTTACATTTAATAGCAATTTTGTTTCAACGCAGCGTACTCGCGTTTCACAGAGAAAGCAGTGATGCGGAAAAACTATAATTGAATGCCATAGATACATATTAGAAAAATTTTGGACATGAAAAGCTGCGAATATGGAATGAGACCTACCAGGGAGAATTTGATCTATAAGCACAACACCATGACAGCCACATCTTTCGTGTGGTTGCAGCAGTTTCTATGTAGTTTTGCCGATTTGAACGTGTTTACGGTCTGGTCGAAAGCGTACAAGCAACCACAATTCCGTATCATACCTACAAGTCGGCGCAAAATTTGCAATAAATATCTTAATCGTGTCCCTGAAAAACATACTCGAATGTACCCCGTTAGAAGCAAGTATGCATATCTGAAAAACCACAAGGGCGCTGATTACTATTCAATAACCAATCAATGGGCTTGGGTGTGGGGTACCCTGTCATAATACGGAGCCTCCAGTGACTGTTATATTTTATTAATCCGCCGATGACTGTTAGAATCGGTGCCGTTAATTGGATTATTCTGTGGGGAAGCAGTGGCTCCACACAAACATATGAGTAAAATTGGTCGAGTATGCCGTCTGAAAATTCGCGTTGAAAAACAAACACTCTGAGGTCGCTGAAGTCTCAATCGTTTGTTGATGTTGTTGTGTCGGGATGTGTTATTCGGGTCCCTACAAAAATCTGACTCGTGTTCAATAACATTAAATACCCGGGTAGCCTGACACTCGCCTACTGCATCTAATTAGAGGTGTCCTGTGGCTACCGTTAAAATGCCATTAAATACTCGATAAGTATGCACAAAAATCATTAGCACGTTCAATTCAAAGGTATTACCATTTCGTAATCGCACTCCAAGTAGTCGGATCGGTCTTGATAATGCACTATATTTGACGATTTCAGTCTAGACCGCTGGTGACATTTCTAGAAGAGCTGTTAGTCTGGTAGGTTATCAAACACGCCGAAAAGGATCTGAATCGTTCCATTCCGTCTTTTGCCATGGCATGTGCGGTAACACGAAAATAATCAGGGTTGAATCCGTCCGTTACCATTTATTGGTCAAGCGTTGATTGATCGCGGTCATCCTCGCAATAAATTTACCATGATCACTCTAGTCCTAGTCGATTACTCAACCGAACAATTTTCACCCCCGTGAGTCATGAAGTAGACTTAAGTAAATTTTTATCCCACAGTCTCTAATATGTAGGAATAATATTTTGATTCTTGAAGGTTAGAAATCATCATTGCGATTCAAATAATGACTCAGCCTAAACTAGGGAACCTTTCCATTTCTTGAGGAGAAAGATGTAACCAAATACCCGAAATCGTATTAAGCTCCCTACGCCCCATCAATACTCACCGAGCCGTAAATTTTAACGTTTCAGTGGTACGAATATTCACAATGCGTTATATATCTATAAATATATATATATATGTACGTCTCGAGCCTCAATGAAAACTAACGACTAGCCTGATAAAGGAGCACAGCTCCGAAATTATGTGAACTAAGTTTCCAGCATATTTGGCTCTTCGCGAACTGTGGCGGCGCTCTCATCTATAATGCATCCTAACACTTGTCCTAAAAGCCTGTACGTTATACTTGGTGCGATCCTATCCAATTTGGTCCCCTGAAGAAATTATGTGCCGCCCCTGTTTTCGCAATCTCATATAAAATGTTTGGAAAACCTTGACCAGAAATCTTGTACTTCTTTCGTTGCGCACCTGCCCATTTTGGTCCCAGAAAGAAAATTGTTGACAGCCCCTGTTTTCGCAAAAGATATATTTTGAGTTAAAGTAACGAGAGCTATAAAGCAATGGCACATAGGTGAGAGTTCAAATCTCTCTCCAATCAAATACCATGCAAGGCAAAATTAAAACCATTTGTTAGACTTTTGGCACTCTGGTAATCAGGTTATTAACACTGAAATTGAAAGCATTTGCTTGAGCATTGTTGGGAGAATAGTGATGAGGGAATTGTCCATGTCCGTCCACGTTGCTTCCTCCAGTCATAGAATAGTTGAGTGTTGCAGTTTGTGGATAGTAGCTCGGGTTGGTAGTGTTATAAAATGGATACCGCGTAGAATCATATCCGGGTTGTGTTTGAGTGGGAGACTGGTAACCTCCATTGTTGTGGCTACCGCTAGCTCGTTGTACGTTAGGATGTATTGCACTGACCGCAGCAGAAATGCTTGAATTCTGCTCACGAGCGATGTGTGTTGGTTGAGCAGTTTCGTGGCTTAAACTGTATCTGTGATGTTGATTGATAGCGTTTGTTGACATGTCAACCGCCGAACCTTCAGAGCCTGCGTTATGTGGTGATGATATACTCTGCATACTTTCTCCATTTTTCATGTCAATGTCTGACGATGCAGACTGAATAGGTGAGGTGTGAGTGCGCGCATGATGCTGGTGACCACTTTGTTGATGGTGTGGTGTCACATGATCGGCATGATCGGGTGATACGTCTGAAGAATTGTAGTATCCAGAGCATGCTAATGAAGTATTCGATGCCATCGTTGATGCAGCGGTATCGTATGTGTATCTGTCTGTTAAGGATGAGGCGGCTAGTGACGCCGCGGTTGAGTAATGGTGGGGAATATGAGGCAAGTTGAAATCGTGTGGACGTTCGGATTTTCCTTCTTGGCTTTGGCTTGGATCTCGCCTTTTGCGTCTTCTCCTGTTGAAATAGAAAAGAAATTGTAGGCTTCCTTTCAAACACCTTTACTGTCAAACATCTGCAGTATATAGTAGTTTTGCCTGAGGTTGTAAGAATTACAATGTGATTACAATGAACTTGGTTTTTTAGGCTGCAAATATTCCTAGTGTCCGCTCTGCGTAAATGTAGTCCCGTGAATCCCAAAGGTATTTCTTGAAATTTTTGCTGGTTAGCAACTGTCACCATATATTCCATGTCAGTGGCAAAACAGCAAATTTCAAACTTTAAAACCTACTCTAAAGCATGAACCTCATAAGAGAGCTTAATGTGCTGGTATATTACGGGTAATATAATAATATAATATAGTAATATAATATACAATTTTTGACCACACATTTCATTAAAATCGATGAAAAGTCTGACCGGGGTATGCTGAAACGACTTGCGCCGGTTTATAGTGACGATCACTATCAATCTACCCGTCATAAACTTAAACAGCCTGCGTGCATTCAATTTGCATTTCAATTTATATTTTTGACTCGGTTTTGTCAAAAAGAAAGGAAATGAGGGGAAGCGACATTTGAGGTCCGACCAAAACGCACACCACGTATGCCAATGCCGTGGCGGCATAGCACAAGTTTGTATAGAGTTGGTATGCAATCGCGGATTTATCGCAAACGCTGATTCATTTTTTGCCTGGGGAATGAAGGATTATTGCGATTCTGGTCCATCACCAGAAACGTCCACCGATTACTCGCAATCTTCAACGCGATTTATGCATTTGCGCTATCTTCGCTGTATTGTTTTTGTGCGTTTATGTAGAAATTTCTTTTTAAAAAGTCATAATCCGATTAGAATGCGATTCCGAGTGTCATAATGTCGGAATGAGTGAGAATTCACGATCACATTTAACGATCTTTGAACAACGAGACTCATTATTTCAAGCATTGTCGCTCGGCTTGCCGAGAAAGCATGTTAAAAATGAAATTTCGTATCGTGAGATAGTCTACCTTGTTGACATGTTTCTTGCACCAACGTTTATGAAACAAAGTAAAAGGTTGTCTTATCTGAGATTTAATCCTGTATGGTAAATTACAGTGCGGATTATACAGCCGTCTCTGGCGATACCGTGTTGGACATTTTTTATGATGATTTAAGTCGGATGAGATTGACAATGAATGCTTCATTCTTAATGTAATATTAAAATTTTTTTTATTAAAATATTTAACGTTGATGTATCGTATTTGAGAAAAGTAGATTATTTAGACTGATTAATCTATGACATCCGTATTTTCTTTTAAAATCTTCGACAACCACGACTTATGATGCGTTAAAAACTTAAAATTGTCATGTAATGAAGGCGCCGCGATTTTGTTTCAACGCTACGCAGAAGTAAAACCCATATACCGTTAAATAACCCAGGCTCGATCAAGTGAAGTCGATGGTGTGCAATCAATAGATATCATAAAGAAGATTCACCACAGATTTAACGTCCCGTTCCATCTTCACATAATGGAGCGAAGCTCCGAATGCTATAGTGAATGTTATAATTCTCCATAATCCAAGGCTGCAGACGTTAAATCTGGTGAATCTTCTTTACAAATAGCCCAGGCTGTAACTTAATGATAATTGACGCCAGACGGTTGTATTTAAGTAGTTATAGAATATCTCATGTCTGCGAATATAGATAATTTCCAGCGTATTTCCTTATGGAATCGATGTAACAGTTTTATCTGGCGGTTGTCCCTATGCTCGCTACGGTCAATTAGTTTTCAAAATGGCGTTAAGTCTGTTGACGCTGAGGTTGATGATTCATATTCTCGTTTTAGAAGGGATTTTTTTTAGTCATCAAGGCTGTTATTGCTAAATCAATAATGGCAACGCGTAACACAATTCTAAAGACACTCGTATTTATGATATTAAGGAGTTATTTACAAAGTTAATGCGTTGTATAAAGAATACTTTAGCTGTGGACATAATATCTGATTTATAATACACTGATCGACAAGAGCAACCGCAGAAGGAATATAACGTTTTTCTGCCGTGATTCATTCGCAGACGCTGCGAATACGCCGTCCAGTCTGTCTGACTGTCCGCTCTGGAGCTACCGGGTTCGATCCCCGGCCGAGACAAACAATGGACTCCAACATCCCTTCCGTGGCTGCTTGCCAATCAGTGCGGACTGCGGAGGTTGATGGTTGTGACGGTGAACCCGGGCTATTAACCCGAAATTATCGATGCCGCGTAGTATAATCATTGGCCTGGCATACATGACCAGGGATGTTAGAAACGTTGTAACTTAAAACAACGAACGGGTCGCCAATATCTTTGCGTGTAAAATCTAAACCAATAGCCAACTGCTGTACGCGATTATACTTATATTTTATCCACGTCGCACTTAAGTTGCGTCTTAAGTCGGGGGATCGTTGAGCTTGCACTTAAGTATGGGCTGAGCCTAAAGTCCAGGACGCATGTTGAGGTTTAACGCATGCATGCGCGATATAAAACAGTTGCCGACGCCATTTTCTATCCATTTCTGCAATGTGTAGTATTTCCACAATATGTATAATCGTGTTTTGATTGGGTACGGTTGATTTTATGTGAATAGAACCATAAATGTATCAACACAAAGCGGCCGGGATAGCGTGTTTGATGATAGTTTTATAGTTTTCATTAGGTAAATCACCCGGAACTTTCCGATCCCCACGCTATCTATCACACGATTTACATGACACTATATATAAATAAAAATAAACTGGCATGAGCCGTAACGTATTAGTTGAATTATTTTCTTACGAGATTTAGGGATTGATTGGAAAGTGCTACAAAACCTGGCGAAGTGATCGTGGGAAAGTCAAAACATATCTAATGTTGTCATAAAACACCTGTTGTTGATGGAGAAATAATTTTGAGGCGATTAACCAAATGTTTTTGATAAAATAATCAAAAAATCCGCAGTTTTCATTGATATCATGAAATCATCAAACTGCGGTAATGATGTTGCGAATATGTTTAGGACTTTTGAAGTGAAAATCCTCTATAGCCTGTGACGCCACACGATCTTGATCCGTTCAAAATGACACTGAGAGTTAAGACTCAATTTCGGTCTGGGTACGGGGTTGTCTTGATGCACTGATGCTTTTGCTGTTTTCCGAACCACGAGTTCTGCTAATTTTTTAGTACTGACCGCGAAATCTTATGGATGTAGGGTACGTACTTGCCCCTCGGAGCTTCACACTTAAATTAAGGCATATAGTGCGACATTGCACTACATTAGCGCAGGCATACGAACTCAGTCCGTGTAGCGTGCTGGAATGCGGACGAAAGACTTCGGCCGGCACTTTGTACATATAATAATCAATCATGAAACAGGCTAATTGAACCAAGCCAATCAGTCGCTATCAATGTAAATAAACTAGACGTTTCACTGTAGCACAAGTCTTACTTAACCGCTGATTTTACGTTTCATGTTCATTGTACCCGTGATCCTCACCACCTCACGACAACATGATACAGCATTTGAAACCCGATGAATATTGTGGTATCGCAAATAAATCACAAACGAGTCAGTCTCAAGGTTCTTCATACTAGATTTGTGACCAATATCGGTTAGAAAACGCTATCAACCTTCTAATTTGTAGTGTTAGCATTTCACAAACGATGATATGTTGATATTTGAAACCATTTCGCGCTCCCTTGACACAACAAAGGATAAACAACTTAAACCATTTTCTACTTTAAATCTTCATTACACCCAATATTTCAACCGCGATATGGATCATTTTGCAACCACTCCAGAGTCAAAACAATACTCCAATCAAGACCGCCTTACGATGAAGAAATTACATGCCTAACACCGCCACGGCATTCGTGTACTGTAGTTGGAGAATCGTAACATGTAAACTATATACAGGCAAAAAGGCTGAGCAAGTTTACTAAAACGCTAATTGTCGCATACTTTTGTCATATCATTTCAGTATATCCTATTTCTAGCTGATGTCAGCAGTTTTGTTCTTTCACGAAATGACAATGAACACATCGTCTGTTTGGTTAATGTAGTCGGATGTATAAAATTTACCGAATCACATGCTTATCGAAATCGATTGTCGCGCTACACATTTTCGCGGGCCGACAATTTTTATGTCTGGTGTAGCTGTTCCGAGAAAAATGTTCAGCGCTACACGAAATGAAATCCGATGAGATGAGATGTTGATGAGCGTATATAGTTACTCCAGGATATACACGAGTAGCCTATATTTTCGTATGGTGTGGTATTCACACGCGGATACTGTACAGTTTCAGATATATCACGCTAAACCAAACGAGATTTTCTTCATCGTTGCGGTGCTAAAGCAAATCCACTTTTTTATATAATAACGCTTTCCAATTGTTTTTTAACAATATTTTCGTTGAAATATATTCTAGATTGCATTTGATAAAATTTGTCATATTTGCATAATACTCTGAAATATGACATGTAGATAATTGCTGATTTTCTAATTGATTTGTTGTTGGTTGATCAAAAATTGGGCGAGGCCTTAAAGTATGTAGACGAAACGAAAATATGCGTGGGGACAAAATGGCGCGGGTTAGGTTTAGCGATGACGTTCGGTATACACGTTGCATGGATATTCAATAGTTGCTATAATTATATTAGGATGATGAAAATTAAATGAGATTAAATTATATAGCTTCAACGTAAGTCAGCAAATCCCTTTATTTAAGTAGATATGACTTAAACGTCGTTTTATCTTTTTCTGGTGGTCAGTGAAATGGTCATGTACACCGAGGCCAAATATTTGATAGGTACAGTAGATGAGTGAAAATGTAAACCATTAGTGCTATAGAGACTGATGTTGAAACCATGAGGGATGTAGTCTAAAAGGTCTGTCCTTACCTGAAATTTCCATTGTCAAACATCTTTTCACAGTTGGGGTCGAGCGTCCAGTAATTGCCTTTGCCAGGATCGTCTTCATCACGCGGAAGCTTTTTGAAACAGTCGTTGAGAGATAGGTTGTGTCGAATTGAATTCTGCCATCCCGCCCTACTGCGTTTGTAAAACGGAAAATTGTCCGCCACGTATTGATAGATATGAGCCAATGTCAATTTCTTTTCTTTCGAGTTTTGAATCGCCATTGCGATAAGCGCTGAATAAGAATATGGCGGTCGAACCATTTTAAAAAGTTCTGTTTGAGTCGATAGGGACAACCATGGGAAATCAGTTGCAAAACCACCCGGTGCGGGTCCATGCGGATGGTGATGAGGTCCAAACAACGATCTTTGATTTGCAACAGCTGCATGGTGAGGGTGATGGTTATACTGTAAATATGCCGCCGCCGAAGGTGTATTGTAAGGGTTAGCAGCTCCGATACCAGCCCATAAATACGGGTTTGTTGTTGCAGCCGCACTCGGGTAATCGAGAGAATAATGGCCGGGGTGAGCTGTGCGTGTTCCCGGCATGTGCATGTTCCCCGCTTGGTATATATTGTCGTACATGGACGGAACGTCTATCATATCTTGAACAGTTGGAGCGTGGGGAGGTGGTGGAATTGATGAACTCATTGCTGCCGTGATTGGACTTTGTTGATCTCCAAGCACCATGTCTTCAATATGATACCCAAAATAAACGGGTTTCTTGTAGCTATACGAACTTCAGATATTGCGAAGTACGAGGTCTCCTATGTGTCCTACGTGTGATATGTCTCCTAAAAAGTATCAGCAGATAACAGAATTGTAACAAAAACGTTCAAATGCAACAGCTTGCCTCAACTTGTCATCGGCGATACTCGCCTCGCGACACTCACAAATTGTACAATTTTAATTAACTGCACTGACCGATTGGAGTGGAGGTAACATTACTGTAGACTATACCTACCTACCTCTCTTTATATGCGGATTTAATTAACCTGCCCTTCATTATGCAAATCCTTAGATGCAAATAATAATCTTACGCTATGTTCCCCTTGGTTAATTCAACATATCTGCAACCACAACCTTATATATCGGAATTCAGTAACATATCACGATACCTCGGAACGTTTCGCGACTTCCCCTTGATTTGCACAGCACAGTAATATTTTACTGTTGAAATGACGGCTAAATTACTTTCAACCCCTCTTTAGAATGACCCAAGATAGTCTCTCACCCACCATGCTTCTCTCCCATCTGATATGGCATGGCAACGATTTTATCCGATGACTGTTACCGGCTGTTTTTTTCGTTTTCTGACTTCTCACTCACTATCAAATTCGGTGTACTGCTCTTGTGCGCCTTCTCGCGGATAGTACATTATGATATTGTTCAAATTTGTTGGCAGAACTTCAGATCGCTCGCGGGCGGTCATTTTAAATACGGACCCGTGCGTATTCGTCGATATATATCTCTTCTAGAAGACATTAAACCATTCCTGATGTGATAAAAAGAGGTGAGAAGGGATAGTACGCCTATATATAAGCTTATCTTCACTGCCTGACTAACCACCTTTAACTTGCATGTATAGGCCTAGAGACCGTCTCAAATCTCGAATCGCTTTCCACTAGTATTTCATCAAAAAAGTCGCAGAAAGTGTCCTGAGTAATGACAAGCAGAGTTCCTTTTGATGTTGCGTTCGTGACGTGCGATTTTCTACATATAATTGTTGCATTCCATTCGGAATCTTCAAAGGTCGGTCGCACAATAACGATCAAAAGAAACTTGTAAATGAAGAAAATCTGACACTAACTCCATCACTGTATCAAAGTTATTTCGTTATATCATCTCTTAATTCATTGCTCCCCGCCGACTAAAACACCCGCCCACTTGCCTTTGTTACTTTGTAACAAAATCGTCATGTTTTCACGATGCGATATCTCTAATAGTCTCTGATCTATTCGGCTAACGCGCTTAAGTACGTTTGTAAATTGCCTGATGCGTATCTATGATTAGAAGCAATGTTGGAGCAGAAATTCTGGCTGTAGTACGGGGTTTGCCTTGTAACCAGAGTAACTATTTCTATGATGTAATTCATCTGATTGCGTCGCGCTTCGCTTGTCTGGCGTTTCCTAAAACGTGATGCGGTTGCGCGTTGTCAATTCATTTCGTTGAAAATGTTGTTCGAATCGTTTTAATGAGAGTGCATGATGAACGCCGCAAGCTGCGACAAATCTACGTCATTAGGTGCGGGTATTCGATAATTACTCATCCCGACTCCCGACTGTGTACTCCTACGTTGTCGTCAGCTCGTGTTCAAAACCTTCTCTAGTCCCTGTCAGCTTACACAACCTCCGCCTTTTTGCAATTTCAAGCTAAGGCTAATTTTGCTGAGCAGAGGTTGTTAAACATATTTAGTCTATGAAATATATAGCAAGCGGCCTGACCGACAAACCGATTTTTATATTGGATTTCGGGGGGGGGCGCCCCCCAGATTGCGGGACTGTAGGCGGCTGATGCAGTTCATTATTGCTTGCAACAATTTTATTACCCATGCTCAAATTAGAAACGTGCAATTTTTGTACTTTTGAATTGGAAAATATGTTAGTCTGAATAGGTCAAAATTACAAGAGCCAAAAGAGCTCGTTAGCACGTAACACTGAATTGGATGCGACGATGACTAAAGATTTACGATGCGTATAAAGTTTGTATAATGCTACAAATACATTGTAAAGTAGTTACATAGGTTGACTGCAGGTAAATCTATACCTCATATATAGGTATAGTTTAATATGGTTGACGCGGCCCTCCGCACGGAGGGTTAGGCTAAAATTGAACACCAGCTGCATTTATCAAATTTGGTACCGATTCCCTATGGTTGAAGGGCGTCAGGATGCGAGGCGTGATATAAACTGAAGACTATTAAATTTGTTACCGGTTTCTAAATAGTTTGCATGACATGCAGGTATAGAGCATAAATTAAAAGGTTTGACAGAATTGAGAAAAAGTAGAGTAAGATTATTCCACAGACTTGCAATATAAATAGACTGGCCAATGAGTAGCCTAAGTGATAGAAACGAATATGTCATCCGCAATAACACCACCGGCATGTGGTAGCGTTGAGAAACTACAGCTAGAACACCATGCGCAACCTACATATCAGCCGTTACCTATTATAGGCCTATTCGGATCAGGAATGATCAGATTGGAAAGCTTTGTAGTACAGGGTGGCGACACTTGTTTTTGGTTCATCAACAAATTGTCGTGTCTATCGGTTGATGCGTCTGCGTGTGTATTGTTGGCTAGGGAATATGGCGACGCCATGTTCGTATAACTGTGATGTCTGATTTTGTTGTAGTCTTCGTATTCTGGTGGTTGAGCTGATGTAGACAAGTCAGATACATCGCTGACTCGTCTCGGCGAATATCGGTAGTCACGAATCTCTGCTCTTCTCCGTCGCCGCCTCCTGTATAAATAAAATGTGTTCAGCTTCAGATATCAAATTTATACATACTGTGTAGTTGAATACAGGCAAGATGCACGTGTTACAAATTTCGAGAGTCCTCTCGCTCGACACATTTGCGATTTTGCCTTGACCTGTTTCGGTTTCGAAATCCTTGAGTTATGCGATAGAAACCTTGCTCTGCTTCGCGACTATCCGACTATCTTAATATCATTCAGATATCCGTCCACATTCGCCGAATATCTTGACAAATGAAACTAATATCTGAGGCGATATACTGTACACAAGCAACACACGACATCAAAATGTTTGATCGGTCGCTGGGAGTGAATTTCGTGCGGAGAGTTATTGGGTGCAGATCGACTTGGCAGCGTATTGCGCCTCTATGTAACCAGAACGGGGTTCATGCAGTCTTGCACCTATTTCTATAATATCGATCATCTCAAATCTAGGCACTATTACCGGGACGCTTCTATCAAGCAATGTAATCAGTGCCGACTCGGTCTAATTTTTTCAGGCCTTGAATCTTTACCACCAATTGCCGCCAGTCGCTCCTTGATTAGACCTAAATGTGCAGACGTGCTGGGCAATCTTTGTTAAAACCTTAATCTGCGATGATCATTCAGTTCCGTAGTAAGCGTTGTGATGCTTCGGGCTTAGAATAAACGTCACGATTTTTGAGAGTGTTTACCTTTCTCTAGCTTAATTTTATATTTCATTTCCGTCATGAACACCGGTATTTCGGTGCGGTGCGATGCCACGGAATAGCGCAACAAAGATCATTCGCCCAACATAACACCAAGCACCAGGCTCCGGAAGTCAATGCTTTATCACATAAAGCTGCATTTTAAGCTAACTAGATTTCTCTAAGCGACCCATCGTAGACGATTCAATTGAGATAGTGAATACCAACGGTACAGACAACCCATCCATCCACAAGGTTGCAACGGAGGAAAGGACTCATCGAAAATTAGCAATGTCAGCGAATCAATAGTATACATATTCTATCCCTTCTCTGGCGAGTGAATTTTCGCGAATTAATCATTTTACCGACTGTCTATCAGCACATCCACTTAAAACCGCGGTTTTCGTCTTGGCCTCGCCCTTAACGCCACAATTTGGACTCTTGGGCTTCTAGGGTAGACTCACATTATACAATATTCAATTGCCACTTCTAAGCCAAGCACTTAACGATTCGTATGCACTAACAGGTTGCGGATAGCTTGCATATTCCGTCACTTTGTCGATAAGCTGGTAGGCGTGGCTCTTACCTGTTAATAACCCCCACGCCCCGCCCCCAAAACTTTGAAAATGTGGTCATTTGGAGTGAATGGTCGCTCAATAGACGGGCAAATGACGGATAATTTGTTTAAAGATTGCACATCACGTTGGGCCGTCGCAAATCGTAGTCGAAATTAGCTAAAATGGATCATGACCTCCACAGAGATCCTAATGGCCGAGGCTCAGAACCGGAGAAAACGCATCTGAATACATTTAGCTTAGAACATATTATATTCCAAATACCTGTAGTTTCCTTTATCGAACATTTTCTCGCTTTGCGGATCCAACGTCCAGTAATTACCTTTCCCAGGGTCATCTTCGTTCCGGGGAACCTTACGGAAACAGTCGTTAAGAGATAAATTATGACGGATCGAATTGCGCCATCCTGGCTTGCATTTCTTATAGAATGGGAAACAGTCAGTCACATATTTATATATTTGCCGCAGCGTCATGCGTTTTTCGGGATGACTTTGTATGGCCAAAGCTATAAGAGCTGAATAAGAATACGGAGGCCTTGTCGTCTCAGACGAAAACGCTCGTTCCAAAACCGTCGATGAATCTTGACGATGCGTCAAAACAGGTCCGGGGGCCATTAGAAAATCGCAAGGCTCCGTTTCGGTATGAGTCTGTTGCGGATGGGGTGGTGAAAAACACGTTGGTACGGGTGGTTGGGTATGTTCAAAATGATGCGGCGTGAACTTTGTTGTGTCGTAGATAGGAAGAGGGTGGAATAATCCGGCTCGCGCTTGATTAAACTTGACATTCGCTGGTTTTGAATCAATAGTACCGTTGACGCGGCTTCGTTGAGAGGTTGCATTGAACCTTTCCAGGCTGGCATATCCGCCAAAGTGATACGTTGATAAATCACGGTGATAATCTGACGAGAACGCACCGCAATATGTAATATTACATTGTTCTGTTGGCGAATTAGGTATGGAAGACTCTGATACATAATGAGGTCTGATTTCGTGGCAAATGTTCTCTTCAGCTGCGTTCTCGTACTCGTTAAAGTTCACATTCTCAATTTTGATCTTCGAGTTCTGAGGTATCGTGACGGGTGGATTCGAGATGGAGTAAGTAGGTACGCGATTCATAGATGACGATTCTCTTTTTCTCTGCGGATTAGTAGACCTATCGTGGTCGTCCCTCACCCACTTATCACAGTGATCAACAAAGCTGTAAGGTTGGGTGTATTCAACGTGTTTTGACAGGTACATCGGCCTGTTTTCATGCAATGGATCGCACACATTTCCGTGAACGGGAGCATTATTATTGCATTGTCTGTTATCAAGGTATTCAGATTGAGGAAAGTTATTGAGTTTTGTTTCTGTCTGGCCTTGTATGACACTTGAAATCATTCTGTCTTGGTTTACTAATCCTGTTGCCTTGTCACAGCTGTTTTCTGGTGACAGGCTCAAGATGTCGTACATGTCAAGAAGATTTTCATCAGACTTATTCGAATCATCTTGTGAGTGGGTTGTGGTCGTTGAGCTATTACGTCGCTGGACTTCAACCAAGTTGCTGTTTTGATATCCTTGATTCATAATTTCATATTCATGCCTTTCTGTCTTTCTAGCATCTAAGCTAAACATTTGATAGTAACAGTCTCCCGTTTCGTATCTCCCTTGTCTGTTACGGCGATATCTTTCTATTCCTTCGCCCCCTTGGGTGATTTCCGGAGTCTTTAATTGGATCATTGGCGTGTCATCTGCAATCTTTCGAACATACTGAAAGCCATTCCCGTTGGGGAAGTTGTGATCGAAAATGCTTTCTTGCTCTTGACAAGCAGTTGGATATATCGCAGTCGTTTCATTGAATACTTCAGCCTGTTCTGGCTCCACGCGCTCACACAGAAGAGCTTGTGGAACTCTATAGCAATCTGCTGTGGTTGTCATGTTGTCTTTTGGCTGCCACGTGCCTTATGTTTCGATCGCCTAGTATCTACGATATTCCATGATAGTTTCACCTGAAAAATATAGCAAGGTTGATGTTATCCTGCAGGACAACTTCCGATAATGACACACAAGCGGCCAATACGCCACACAGATATCCTCCTACCGGTGCACGCTGCTGCACAATACAGTCAAATCATGAAATTTTGTTGCCTGTTTGTGGTGCCTGCATTCTATGATTGCATGTGCCGACCAAAGTTCTCCATCCATATGTTCTTTGAACAGAGGTTGCCTTTTTTGCGTGTCTCTTCTCTTGTCATTCTCTTATCATTCGTCACTCTTTTCTCACTTTTCAACCTACTCACTTCCGATGCGTCAGACCGACGCACCGGCATTGACGAGGCAGCAAGCCGCACAAGTGAAACATTGCCGCCAAGAGTGATGCAGTTTATACACGAAAATCAATTAATTTCGCAATAATATTGCGTGTAGAGCCTTCCGCCCGCGTACCCAGTGCAGCCGACAAGTAAACGTGTAGCAAAGTCACTCAGCATTACCATGTCACATATATTATCCCTGTGAAATCCGCTACCATGTTTTCCTATCAACTTACGTAGGAGCCGAAATACTAGGCCGAAACTGAAGACGGATATACCGCTGCTAATCACCCTTACCCACACGGAAATGTCAGGTCTCGTTAAAACCCACTTGTACGAGGTTATGTATCGTTTAACGCACGACCCGGTAGCGCTTAATTCACATGGCTGTAAAATATAGGAAGGATGTTGACGTACAGTTTCAGAACCTTCTCTCCACATTGCTTTGGATAAAAATATATGGATTTCAAACCTATGAGGGTATACCAAGAGATCTGTAACGTATGGAACACGTCCTTCGTTAGCGCTGTATCATGATCCTAATTTCCGCTAACACTAATCGGCGTGCATAAAGGAAGATTACTCATTCCCGTCTCAATTGAATACTACGCCTTCTTGAGGTATTACTTCTCTTGCATATGGTCCCTTTGATGCCTTCCATGACAGGATGACTTTGTGCCGGTGATCGTGATGAGAGTCATTGCTTGAGAAGAAACGTTCACTTCCCATTCCTTGCTGCTTATTAATTGCAGTCATAGCAAGCGTATGAGTTATGTTACTCTACTGTTTACATTATCTGCCATAGTAATTCATCACATACTTGATTAGATCCTATGAAGTTAATGCATGAATTAAAGTGCCGATACCCTATCGCATTACGCATTACATAGCTTAGCGGTTATTGTCCGTTTTCGATACATAACTCATCAAGAATAATCGGCTCACTTGACTTTTCTATGCCGAAACCCATTGTCTCTGTGCTAACTCGTGTTAACGTTTGATGAATAAAATATCAGCCATCTGTGATGATTACTTCGTGACAACGTACCCCCTATCAGTGCAATGTAACCGGATGCCGGTTTCCAAATGCATGGCTTCACGTTTTATCGACGGCATCATCATGGATTTTTGCGCGCTGTAGCGTCATTATGAGCCACAATATAACTCAACACGTGGTTAGTTTTGTGATTGGAAAGCCTGATCCCATCGACGATCATTCGACGTCGGGCGTTAAATTTGTGGCAGTGATATGACAATATTTTGTCCATATCTGATCGGCCGACATTGGCTCAGACACCCTCTGCTACTTCGAGTCATGGGTTTTGATGACACGAACGAACCATAGGCAAATGCACAATGGATTGCACAGGACACAAATGCATTGGGCCTACCATGGGCATATACCCTAAGATATTAAACGCCACTGTCTCTGTATTAAAGTTATCATTGATGCAATTTGAAGCAATCCTAGACTACGCTGTATATACACTGTAACAACGTTGTCCTCTATGTACCTATTAGCTTCGCAGGCAAGTTTTGGATATACGTTATAGCAAGGAAGGGTTTATTTATTATTCCAATTTCATATTATTTCAAAGCTAGGCCTGTTCTTCTTCTTGTCCGTGAGTAACAATGTAGCAAAGAGATTTGTAGTCCAGATTACCGGCTGCATCAATCGGGGAAATTGCGAACATTTGCAGGACCTATAGCGACAAAATAATGCCGATGATAAACCCGATACGTTGATACAAGTTCACCGTATGGATAGATACCTCGTCTCTAGAAAATCTGTCGGCTTGTGTCTGCATCATATCCGCAAGGCTGGAAAGAAAATGCATTGATCATACGGACGGGATGCAAGCGGCGTTATTTAGGAAGGTCGCGTTAGGTACAAACCGCTCAGAGGCACTTCAGTTCACGTAAGATAGTAGCCTATAAACGCCACCCACTCGCCTCCGTGCCAATTTTGTTGAGTACAATCAACGTAGTGAGTGACTCCGTAAGCCACAATCAATGCTCAGTAAGTGTATTTATCGGCATTGTGATAACTAAGCCTATACAGGTGGCGAAAATTTCGTTAGTGATGATATTGTAATCAATTTATGTACCCCGCATGACTTAATGACATTCAGACAAAAGGTGGGAGAAGGGATAGGAAGTATTCGCTTGACTATGTTAAAATAAACGCTAACGCAGCCTATTAGCCTTTGTCGGTGAAAATGCCAGACCATGTGCCTTGACAATACATGAGTGTCATCAGAATTCCTACTCCAGGAAATGGATAGTGACATAAATTCAGTCTACGTCTTGAAATTGCTGAATCAATTTTTTTTCTTGCAGTAAAAGGTTTACAGGCGGTTACAATAGCTGTGATGACTACGACCTTTGAACTCGAGTGCCTTCGCAGCGATAACAATCAGATCGGAAACTAGAGCTATAAGTAGAATCTAATGCCTAACTGCAATGGTTTGCTTATAAAACGCTTCGATATAGACTTTCACATAATTAACATCACATATGTAACACTCAAAAACTCACTAGTCTTTGTGCAACACTCCTTTGTTATCGGGATCGAGCACCTTGAAGGCTTGTAATATTGTTTCTTCAGGATCAGTGCCTGAAAAGAATCACCCATATTTACTTGCTATGCTTTGTTACGGTCGCAAATAATCAAGTGCACATGCCATGCTAACATTGTCGCGTACTCGGGATCCGGCAGCTTGCGCCTATGCATGAAATTAGCCTGTCAGAACCTTATAAGAGGTCTAAAGCAAAATGATTAATAGGAAGAGTTGGTAAGATCAGGGACAAGAGCAATGTTTCACTGCAGTATAATATAAGCCGGCCGGGGATCGCAATTTACGTTGGAAATTACCAAATTACCAATCCAGTATAGAAGACCATTAAGTGCTCGCACTGGGAAATTTAGGCATTCGATGAAGCAAACGTATGCCTAATCGCGGCCTTGAGAAACGCCAGCTGCTATAGGAGGCAGCTGCGATATGAAACGTTGCTATGTGCCTTAATATACGGAACCTATCCTTTGTTAGCTCTAACCACAGTCAGACAGATTTCTTTTCAGAATACGACCAGAGGGCTATGAACTAAAAACAACCTTTACGGTCATTCCTACATATCCTGTAGCCTTTACGGCTGTCTGTTTACATTCAAATGGAACACCACAGGATAAGTCTATTACATGTTGCATGCTTCGTGATTTATTAAATGACAGAGCTACCTCTGTTAAAGTATGACAATAGTAACGTGACCATCAGTGTTCACGCGGATCTAAATAACGGATTTCCTCATATACAGCTGAGTTTTTCAGCCACACTGTAGGGAGGAAGTAATAAGGTGCAGAGATGTGACTATTCCTCTGTGAATCAGATAGCTACATTCATGTATCACAGTGTCAAATCTCATTTTCTCCATTCTTCAAATTATTTCCGTGAAACGGTTGTGCTGCAGCATGCGTTGAAAATATTGATTGATTTTGATGATAATTTGGCGTTAAAGTTGTGATGTTTGCGCCATAATGCAGTATTACCCTTGATTTTTTCACCCATCATGGATAAAAAGACGGTGAAGTTGAGCTGGCCTGGTGCATCATTCAGCATCTCTTCAAGGTCCTTCTCATTTTTCTTAGCGCCTTCGAATTCATGCATGAATGATTACAACACAAGAAATATGACCTTTGATACTCAGATTGACACTCCTCGTACATTCAAGGGTGGTGGTTAACAATCATACCATCATCGATTTGAAGGTAACCGCATGTTTCGCTGGGGGTATGATCCGTATATGATTGATTAAGTGGTATGTTGATGATATAATGATACAATGAGTGACTGGTGATGAGGGTGAAGTAGCATGGGCGCTTTCATGATAGCCTCACCAGACAGCTTGTCACCGAGTAGTGACAGAAAGACTTGGAAATTGAGTGGTCCTGACGACTCAGCAAGCATTGCTTGGCCTTTGGTGTCATCGATCTGTCTACCTATATATTTCAATGGATACACAACTTATACAAGATATATGTTCTCGCAACCGGGTACGAGCAGTATCGCGTACTGCATGGATATATAAGCATCGTTAATAATAAATAGGGCAGCGCCGTACCTAAAGAGGCGTATGTGTCCTTGAGATCATCGAGGTCAACGAATCCATCGCGATTTGCGTCGATCATTGTGAATGCCTGCAAATGAACGCAATGAAATCTTTAGCCACATTAGCCAGCGGCGTGATCCGTTTACCAACGGATTCGAGTTTGCACTATCGGTAGGGATAGTCTTGACCGTGAAGTTAGGGGTTCGAATCCAACATGAGCGCATATAAAACCCAGACAAATGAGTTTCTGATCCGATCAGCCATAGTCATTAAACAATAAACGTGTTTAACAAGGCATAGGCCAAAATAATTCCACTGTAGAACGCATATATCATCTAACGCGATCACAGGAAGAAAGATTATTATTTATCAATATAACTGACATATGAAAGTAAGAAATGTTTGTTTTTGTGATAGGCTAAAATAAACAACGTGGGATGGTGATCTAGTAGGCGTGACGAATTGTCTGTACCAGTATTTGTAGTTTTATTAGATTTACACAGTTAAAATCAAACATAAATCTGTCATTTTTAAGATAATTTGTGGCACTTATTCATCTTCTTATTCATATTATGACAGCACCACTAAATACTCTTTCCTTCCTGCAAATGTTTTCATTAAGCTCTGTGCACGTCACGATTAAAACGATGTGCGTGATCAAATGTGTATCTGATGTCGATATAACGTGACGCTGAAACCGTACAATACGCAAATATCAAATATTCACATTGCTTCTTCAGTAACACGTTGCTGTTCGCAGCATATCTGAAGTTGTTGAATTGCAAAACATCGCAACAGCGATCGCAGCTCGCAGTCTATTGGTGACCTACGAGCGACCATTGCACGAGTCGGCACTTTGGTGCAGAGTCTGCAGAGAGCAATACACAACATCTGGCTGGCATAAAGGTGATAGATTGACCTTATGAAAAGACTCTCGGCTGTCTAGTGTCAACCTACACCAAAATCATAGGTATTCGCCAATTCCCTCCTCGAAACATATTGTGTTCCAAGGAGATTCGCCTACATCACATCGTGCTCGCGCTTGTGGCGTAATTTGCATTCCTGCTTTACACTGATTACGACTAAACATGATGGCATGTCGTCGTCCGTAGATCTCATTCATTCCTCCCTTTGAAGGGTACAATCATTATGTGTTTGGTTGATACTGGTGTTTATAGTCAAACACCAAAATATAACTCATGATGATCATCATTCTATGTTTGTTC